>CAIGRB010160438.1:0-44077 GCA_903798255.1 Fraxinus quadrangulata
AAATGCATTTTACAATAGTGTTATAATGGAGAATGTGTGATTAAAAAATAAGAAAAATTTTAAATTTATGTGTAATGTTATTTTATTGAAAAATGTGTAATCGAAATTAGATTAAATCACTGTTCAGGAATATATTTTGGTGGAAAAAATGGGGTTTAAACGAGGTTAAACATCGTTCCTGCATAGTAATTTAATAATGAAATAATGTTAAGAAATTTGTTTGAATGTGATTAAAATTCTAATGTGTTATTGCGGCTATGAACCATCTTAATTACTTTTTTAATGGGTAATTAATTAAATAGTTACTATAGTGCCCAAGTATCAATCTTGGTGCACTTGGCCATGGCCAAGAAAGGGATAAAAAAAACATTTGAATTAGTGGCTTGAAAAATTCCCATATCGAAGGAGATACTAATTATATTATTATTTTTAATTATTATTGAACTCGCAAGTTGCAACGATGCTGATAAGAACTAAAAGGAAAAGTTCATTAATGTAAATTATCTTATATAAAAGTTTAAATATTGTTTTTATTTAACAAGATCCCTGATCTCATGAAGAATTACTTCAATTTTTTTAAATTAGAAATATATAGGCACATTTGTACATAAATAGAAGGTGGCATGATTTATTACGACTTTTGTTTATCATGTTAAATTGTTTGAAAAGTTCGTTTGTAAATTTTGTCTTCAAACACTCTTCCGTGCAGAAAAAGAACTTTCCATAGAGAAGTAGTTGGCAAACTTAAATTTAGGTCTTTGATTTATTTGACTCTGTTAACGTGTTGACCATCTCATCTATAAATTTAAATTATTAAAAATACTACTACCTGCATTTATTTTAATCTTAACAAGAAATATTTTTGTATATAGACTATTATTTTGCAATTTATAATGGGGTTATGAGTAATTTATGCTATAATTTTTTAAAGAATAAGTGGAGAGAGGAGCATCTTTCAATTGAAAACATCTTTCCAAGAACTTTTAGCATAAAAAAAACCATAATTTAAAATCGATAGCCAACCCTTTTTGATTTTCAAGATCTCGATATTATATATCTTTCCACTATTCAATTTTTTTGTCAAATAATTTCCTCATAAACACGAAAAAAAAAAAGCTTCCATATTATCGAACAATTCCTTAACCCTCATAGGGACAAGAGTTTTGGACATTCAAATAAATTTTTTAACTAAAGCAAAATAGTCTTTTTAATGTATTTAGACATATTTAAAAAAAATGTAAATAAACTAACTAAAACCTATTTTAAAATAATAATAAAAAAACCTTAAAAATTAGCATATGGGTCTTGAAGTGACATGGTTTTCAAACCGGAAACGATAAAAAAGTTAGGGACAAGCGTGTTGGACATTCGATATGCCGACATTTAGGTTAAGATCCTTAATTTGACTGCCACGTATTGGGAAAGTCACTCTTTAGAGGCCAAAACGCGGCTGTAGACAAGTAAACAAAAATGGACCTATCTCAATTATAAAAATAACAATATCCCACCCAACCTTCTTTATTGCCTAAAGTTTTTTTGTACAAAATTAAAAATAATTCAATTTGATAACAAAGCTTAACTACCTTAAATCTCACTTTTTCCACTAATCCTGCCTTTTCTCTTGGAATATTTTTTTTCTTATGGTTGTGTCCGTTAATTGCGTGATAAAATTTGTCTCGAAACAGTTAATAGTCGGTAGATAGATAATAATTCCTTTTTAACTTTTTGGGAAAATGTGAATATGATGTTTCTAATTTTATTAATTCAATTGCTGACCTAAAAGTACGCTATTTGTGCTTAAGTAAATAGGGTCAAGAGAATTTGCTAGCATTATTTGATTTGATTAGCGTGGACTTAATCGTTGTGGATTAAGATTAAATCATCGAGATGCCATTTTTGTCACTATAGTAATAGGAATTCAAAAGGACCTCTTATGTTATCTCTTTCTCAATTTGATCACAATGATTTATTAATTGTAATCTACAATGATTTAAAACTTACCAGTTTAGTGCGTTTCGATCCGATTCTAGGTGGAAAAGAAATGTCATGTCTTGTCTGTTTCAGTCTAATTATGGGGTCGAGGAGAAATATTCAACGTCTGTTTGAGCCTCTTTTTTATTTTTATTATTTTTTTTTTCTAAGAATACATTTTGAATTGGTAGTTTGATACAGAATGTATAATTAAAAACAAAAATTTTTTTTGAACATGCGTGTAATATTATTTATTTAAAAAAATATGATTGAAAAGAAAAGAATGAAAAATATATTTTAGAAATAATGAAAAATCTAGTCTGTTTTGGTCCTGTCCGGCCACCACCCCTTTCATTGCCAATCCTCAGTTCTCTTTCAACAAATCTACTACGTGGTCTTCTCCTACATGTTAAAGTGGACCTCCTCCTCCTCCACAATTCCCTCTATATATACTCCACATACTCCCCATTCTATCACATCAACCAAAATACTTTCTCTCTCTCTCATTCCCATTTCTCTCTCTATATCCAAACTCATAAAAATAGCACACCGTATACACACACTGAAAACACGCACAAATTCAGCCTCACTTTCAGTGCAACAAAATTGGTAGCCATGGCTGCAGTAACACCTTCAACCAATACAACAAGTTCTTGGATTAAGCACAAAAATACTCATCAAACAAATTGCTCTCTACAAACTATCCATTTCCCAAAGCAATCTACCATTCAAAATCAACCTCCTTTTACAGTTACTACTGTTAGAAAGGAAGATTCAAATTCCCCTTCAAAGCCGCAATGGAATTTTATTCAAAAAGCGGCTGCACTAGCATTGGACGCTGTGGAGAATGCATTGACTGTGCACGAACTCGAACACCCTTTACCGAAAACAGCAGACCCGAGAGTTCAGATTGCCGGGAATTTCTCTCCGGTGTCGGAACAACCCGTCAGCCAGAGACTTCCGGTGACTGGAAAAATCCCGGAATCCATTCAAGGAGTGTATGTAAGGAACGGTGCTAATCCATTATTCGAGCCAATTGCGGGTCATCATTTCTTTGATGGAGATGGAATGATCCACGCCGTGCAATTCAAGAATGGTTCTGCGAATTACGCCTGCAGATTCACTGAAACTCAAAGGCTGGTTCAAGAACGGTCTTTGGGCCGCCCTGTTTTTCCTAAAGCCATTGGTGAACTACATGGCCACACGGGTATAGCAAGATTGATGCTTTTCTATGCCCGGGGAATGTTTGGCCTTGTTGATAATAGTCGAGGCGCCGGTGTCGCTAACGCCGGTCTGGCCTATTTCAACAACCGGTTATTAGCCATGTCTGAAGATGACTTGCCGTACCATGTACGCGTGACTGCATCCGGTGATCTTGAAACCGTAGAACGATACAATTTCGACGACCAGCTAAAATCCACCATGATTGCTCACCCAAAGATCGACCCGAATACCGGTGAACTCTTTGCCTTAAGCTACGACGTGATACAGAAGCCTTATCTAAAGTACTTCAGATTTTCAAGAAATGGACACAAGTCTGAGGATGTCGAAATCCCAGTTTCCGAGCCAACAATGATGCATGATTTTGCTATCACTGAGAAGTTTGTGATTGTGCCTGATCAACAAGTGGTGTTCAAGATGTCGGAAATGATAAGGGGCGGCTCGCCCGTCGTGTATGACAAGGAAAAAGTATCGAGGTTCGGAGTATTGGATAAGCACGCGAAAGATGCTTCTAGTATGAAGTGGGTTGAAGTACCTGGTTGCTTTTGCTTTCACCTCTGGAATGCATGGGAAGAGCCAGAAACTGATGAAATTGTGGTCATTGGTTCATGTATGACTCCACCAGACTCAATTTTCAACGAATGTGATGAGGAATTGAAGAGCGTTTTATCCGAAATTCGACTAAATTTAAAGACTGGAAAATCTACTAGGACGCCTATCATGTCTGAGAAGGATCAAGTGAATTTAGAGGCTGGAATGGTTAATCGAAACAAGCTCGGGAGAAAAACTCGCTACGCATATCTTGCCATTGCAGAGCCATGGCCTAAAGTTTCTGGTTTTGCTAAAGTTGATCTTTTCACAGGTGAAGTGAACAAGTATTTTTACGGCGATGAAAAATATGGTGGCGAGCCTTTTTTCCTCCCTCAAGATCCTAATTGTGAAGCAGAAGATGACGGATACATTCTAGCCTTCGTGCACGATGAAAAGGCATGGAAATCAGAGCTACAAATTGTTAATGCCATGAATATGAAATTAGAGGCCACAGTCAAGCTCCCATCAAGAGTTCCTTATGGTTTCCACGGCACATTCATAAGTGCTAATAACCTAGCAAATCAAGTCTAATCTATCGCGTTTTAAGCTCGTATTTTTTTATTTTCTCGGGAGAGATTTACCAGAGGGCTGGTTTGAGATACAACCCCGGAATCTCCTTCCTGTTTCAGAACCCTCTTTCATATGGATCGAGGTGCTATATATTTTTTTTTACCTTTTTTCCAGTTTATGTGAGAGGTTTTAGCAAACCAGCTTGTAGCTTTTGGATATATATAGAAGTGGAAGCTCAGCTGGTTTTTGCTTATTCTTTCACATATAATGTGAATCAGAATGTATGTATTTACAGGTCCTCTGTCTTTACTCTGTTTTTCCTCTGTTTCTTGTACATAGACAATGGCATAGAGTTTGTCGGGTATGTTTAAACATTTAGGTAAGATGGTTCGTCTAACAATCTCAGCCGTGAAACTTCACTTTTGGATCTTATTGGACTAAGGGTCAGTATGAATGAGCCAATGGGTTGGTGATACTAAGGTAAAGTGCGATGCTGCAGTCATGAGATTCAGATAAACAGTCTATTTCTAAGGTTTATGATAATTGGAGTAAAAAATATTAATGAATCACTATGATAGTGACTGTCCAAAATTGGAAGAATGACCACCTTCAATTATTGCGATGGAAAATTATCAAATTGTAAATTTCATTAGTCAATTCTCATGCAAATCAACAAAGTTTTGGTACACCACTTCATTGGCTATTTCCCTATATTTGTATTTGTTAACTAGCGAATGACAAATTGGTACATCGACCATACCTTTTATTTTTTGGATTTGATGATAAAAAGTCGTAACAAAAAACAACACTTGAGAGCGATGTTCTAAAATGTTGATTTGTCATATTAAACTTTTAGACGAAATACTTTAGTTACATAAAAAAGGAAAAAAAAAAAAAAAAACGTGTTACAAAAGATATCGACTATCTAATTATTTAATTTTTTATAAGTGGAAGACCATTTTGAAATGGAATCTATACTATTTTTATCAATCATGTTGGTCTCGAGTAAATATAAAATGCAACAATAATGATGCAAAATCACATACGTGGAGCTATAGAGAGTGGTCCAAGGTTTTTTTCAATTCTATTGGTATGAGGTCTCAATAATAGAATATTTGGGATAGATGTGGAAAATAAATGAAGTCCTCAAACCAGTGATATATTGTATATTTGTTACTACTATATATTTGATTAGTCATTGAATGAATATTTCATACGTATTTCTTCTTTAATCTTGTTCGTTCTATTATCCTACACGGTCCATAATGTCCACCAATGCATCCACCTTTTAAGAGTTAATGCTTATATAGAAAAAGCACTCCAAGTTGCACCGATGTTATATATATGTTGCATGATTTTTAGTCATAAAATCTAAAGGAAAGATCACTAAATAATTTCTTGAATTTATTATTATTTTGATTAAAGGACATAAAAATGAATAGACTTGAAAGTTGCAAGAATAAGAAAGTCAAAAACATATAGATTAGCTGAATCGAATTGAAATTGACATATAAACTTTCTATGATGTCTAAGATACTTGTAACATTTTCGACTGCAGATTTTATATGTATTTCATTTATTTTTACTATATACTTGAGGTGGATAGACCAAAACCCGATGCTACTTTGATGGAGACTTGATTTTCTAGTTTTGTTGTAACTTGTTTCGCACCCTAAATATTTTAGTTCGTTTGTTCTATTTTGAAACGAACTATAAGAAAAGCTGCTCAAGGTTGACTTTACTCAAAATAGAGTGAGATATCTTGCAATCTATTTGTTCATTTCGACTTCGTGCGTGAGAAATAAACCATGATGGTCCCTCTATAAATTTCATTTGTTATTTGCATAATGAAAGAAGGACATCATTTTGCATTCCTCATTTGCATGTTTAGAATGAACCATGTGTTAGATGCCCGCTTTGTAATGTAATGAATCTTGGCTAATTATGTAGATTGGCACTAAATACATTATATTTAATTCAAAGCACTTGTCATACATTATTGGAATAAAATAAATTATGGTTGTATATATTGGAAAATAAACAAAATAAGGGTGGAAAATGTAATTTTGAGTTCTTAGTATTATGTCCTATCTATGGACATCTTTATCATCCTACATGTACACTACCTTGTATATTTTGAATATCATTTATTACTATTCATGGCCATACATATCCAATAAATGAAAGACCATGTGAGGGGCTCAATTTGGTGTGAACATGACCACTCAACATATCAACATCATGCTTGTTTTTGTTGCACTAAGGATATTGTATTTGTTATATTAAAAATATTCACAAAACATAAAAAGAATTTATTTTTTATTCTTTTGAATATGCCTACATCTTCGTGTGACACACGAGGAGATCTAACTGGCTTTGAATCTTATAGTTGTAGATGCTAGCTATCATTAATCGCGATTGTAATGCAAGGTTAATGTTGGAAAACTATTAAAATTAAAATTGAGCTAAATAAATGGTTAAAATGTAAGTTAGTATTATATAAAGTATATGAGAATATTTGAATGTTTTGTCACCACAGCCATAGTTAGGGATGGCAAAAAAGTTTGGGCACGACTCGGGCTCGGTTGTACTGAGCCGAGGCTCGGGCCAAGTCTCATTTTCTTTGTATAAATTAGCTTCAAATTTCTTTCATTTTCATATTTCAAGATGAAAGCTACTCAAGAAATTTTTGTTTCTGAAAAACTGTGTGGGAAGATGATGAGACCAAAATACCCTTGATGTTTTTATTGATTTTGACCTCAAAATTTATCTTAACAGAGAAATTGACTGATGTGGAGACAAGGGGGTTTTTCGCATCGTTTGCAGGATTTAGGAGAATTTTGCGCAAAAAATGACAGGTTATGGGATATTTTACAAAACAAACAAAGGTTAGGGGAGTATTGTGTTAATTACCCTTACTAGATTTATGTATGAACTTTTTTTCTTCAAGCTACAATTCTAAACTTGAGCATCGAAGTATAATTAGTCAATCTTTCGAAATTTGATGGTTGAGTTTCTCACAAGTGATTTTTATGCTTATTGTTATAAATAACAAAGAAAATATCGAATAATTAGACAACTAGACAACTGACAAGTGATACAACAATAAGACATTTGAATACATCAACCTATATTCATAAAGAAAGATTGATGAAGTCGATGAATGTTCCATGTATGACAGATGAGAAATATTCAAGTTTAACATTAGTATTGTAATGAGCCAAAACATAACATCAAATGCATATGCAGAGACAATGAAGAACGGAACAATTCTAAGGGTATACGGGCAATGGATGTGAATTATCACAAAAATACCATTAGAAATTCATGGACACTAAAAATCCCAAGAGAGAATGTTCAAAAATCAATTGATGGAGGTATGTAATTGCCCATTTGGCAGACTTCCCTCAGTCATTAACACCTATCTGGCTTCATCCGACTAACAATAGAAATCTGAGGGAAATGCTAAGATACAATGCAAACAACAAACTAAGGCTTGTTACACTACAAGTTGGGGTCAGCTACATGAACCTTTTCCGTCATTTAGAGGCTAAAAAAGAGGACACTTAAAACAGATATACACATTCACTAAATGTCATAGGAAGTATCAGAGAGAAAATGATGGTCTTAAAGACACAATATAAAACATCGCACTTCATATTCATATCGAATAACAACTTCCTTCTCCAGTTGCTGCTGCTAGTCATAGCTGGAAAAGCCAAACCATGAGTATAACTAAATATATGAATAAGTATAACCATGAGTACATCACCCAAATACCCAGACTTTTAACTACGTTTCTATGAGTCACTGATAGCATGGAATATAATGAAGCATCACATTAAAGTTTCAGATTGAAACAGAACTAAGTTTCTTACTGACAAATTTAATAGCCAACGAAAACACATCTCCAAAAAAAAAAAAATAGCAACAAAAATACAAGAAGATTCTCATACAAAGTGAACAAGGTGAAATGTTGCCAAAAATTATGGCAAAGACTGAATCGACGCAATCTCACCACTACTCCTGCAGGTGTTACTGACAGAGCTGCTCGACAGCAGCAACAATCTGTGCTGGTTGAACCACGGTCCATTCCTCCAATGTCCCAGCATAAGGAGTTGGCACATCCTGTGAGGAGAGACAAACAATTGGTGCATCCAAATAATCATGGAAATTCTCATTTATTGCTGCTGTAAGGCTGGCCCCAATGCCACCTGTTCGCATGCACTCTTCAACTATAAGCACCCGGTGAGTTTTCTTAACAGAATTTCCAATTGTGTAGAGATCAAATGGTTTCAAAGATCTAATATCAATGACCTCCGGATCATATCCTTTGTTGACAAGAGTCTTGGCAGCTTGCATGACATGGTACCTCATCCGGGAATATGTTAAGATTGTAATGTGCTCCCCAGGCCTCACCATTTCTGCCTCTTCCAATGACAATACATATTCTTCATCAGGAATTCTCTCCTTGAGGTTGTAAAGAAGCACATGTTCAAAAAGGACAACAGGATTCTCACTGCGGATGGCAGCCTTCATCAGACCCTTGGCATTGTAAACAGTTGAACAGGCGACCAACTGGATCCCTGGAATTGACTGAAAGTAAGATTCCAGTCTCTGTGAATGCTCAGCCCCAAGTTGGCGTCCAACCCCTCCTGGTCCTCGGATGACTGTTGGAATAGTGAACTGCCCACCTGAGGTGTAGTGTAACATACCACAGTTATCAGATATTTGGTTGAAAGCCAATAGAAGAAATCCCATGTTCATGCCCTCAATAACTGGTCTTAGACCAGTCATGGCTGCCCCAACACCCATGCCTGTAAAAGAATTCTCAGCAATTGGTGTATCAAGCACTCTGAGATCTCCATATTTCTCAGCAAGTCCCTTGGTGACCTTGTATGAACCTCCATAATGCCCTACATCTTCACCAAAGACACAGACCCGAGGATCTCTATCCATTTCTTCCTCTAGCCCTTCTCTAAGGGCTTCAAACAGCAAGAGCTCATGCCTACACATGTAAAATAATCATCCAAGACTTTTCCAAGAATTCAATTATTCAGACTAAAGCCACGTTTCAATGCATGAGTGGCATTGCAGGTTTTAGAAAATAATATCCAAAAACCATATAAACGTGAATCTGCATGTCAGCTTAGTAAAGTTCATTTCTTACTTCTGCTATGGTTTAAACATAGCATTAAATAATACATGGAGACTAGACCACGATACAGATAACAAAATAATTACAACCAGAACAAATCTGCCCCCTAACCACCTAGTTGGGACCTCTGTTAGCGTTACAGATTGCAAAGTAGAGAGCACCAACATGATTTAAGATACATAGTGTGCCCTGATAAATCATTAATGCGGTGATTTCAAGTACTGTACAATAACGTTTAAGTTTTTGACCTCATCTTAGTATCTTTACAGCCTGCTCGAATAACATGATAGAGCCAACAAATTTGGAATAGTATGAAGTTCTTGCTATATTATGTGTTGAATTGATTTTTTTTTTAACGAATAGAAGGGATCAAATAGGAAAGAATACCCTGAATCATAATGCAATATACAATCAACCAACATTTATTGAGTTTGAAAAAGAGTCGGTTCAAACGATCTCTGACCATTTTAGGTACAAACACTTCCCTCATTGACTACAAAGCTTTGACTTGTTTCAGAAGAAAAAGAATGTCTTTAAATATCTTTAGAAACTTCTTGCAGCTTTGACTTTATTAGAAGGGATTTTGTATGGATTCCTTTCCAAAAATTAGCAAACATATTCTTCTCAGACTGTTGCTTTGCTCCCATATTTAATAAGTTCTTCACCGATGACAAGAAGCCGGAAGGTACAAATAATATTAGCCCATCAACTTTAAATAACACACTGACATTAAGGAGCATAGTACCTTATTCCTATGTAAAATATTTAATTGGCCTAGCATAAAGAAGCATTCAGTTCACTTTCTTCATTCCCCAAGCTTGAAGAGAATGTAATAGTAATCAACTATTCTTGTTAACCCAAACAACTCATCCTCTCCATAACCAAAATAAATTTTTGGCAGGACTACCATAAATACTAGGAAGATTTCGAATTCTCAGCTTGGTTAATACACTTTACAACTTCGATTATAACCTATTTATCATGTTCTAACTTCTTGAAATGGCCATCCAGATTTCTTTAGTTTCTTCTACTTTTGCTCAGACTTCACTCTTTGTGCACATTCAGATAATTCAAATCCCAAGTTTATAGATTTAATTTTAGACCCTTTATCTATTTTGTCCTCCATCAGTTGTGAGTCTTGTGACTACCACTTGAAAATGGTATCAGGCCCTTCAAGCTTAGACTGGGGAATTAATTTCTCAAATTCACTTAAGAATTAGGAAATATGGAACTATACTTCCACCATATTTGAGCCACCAGTACTCGATGAAACTTAAACACACCCCATCTGATCTTAGTACAGTCTAGACTCTTCCACAACCAATCTAGAACATTTGATGGAGACAAATTCCACCAACCATCTAGAGCTCGTAAGACTTAAAAAGCACCAGCATTTTGAAAATGGCAATTGGAATTGTGAACAAAAAAATATTCTATATAACAGTCTTTGATATTCCTGAGTTTGCAGGAGCCTGCAGAGTCTCCCGTCTAGAATTTATTAACAAAAATATCTGGACCAGCATTGTAACCCTTATGGGACCTTGCATTAAATAATATACCAGTTGACCAAAAGGTTGGGGGATAGAAAATTGTTAAGTACTAATCCTTAGTAATATACCAAAACATCTAAGGGAAAGGTAGGTCAAGTGTTCAGGTGAATTTTAGAAGTTAGAAATGTGAAACTCAGAAGTCTTTCTCTGGAAGCCTCCTAATGGATCCAAACTAGATATCTGAACTTATACTCTATAGATCAGAAGAAAATAATACGACGAATTGCTTCAATAAGTTAATAATTAGATCTATATCAATGCAGACCAATTAAAATCTAGTTTGGACATTGGCAAATCGCAGGCTTTGAATATGTTTCCACTTTTCAAAATGTCCTTGATATTGAAGACAACCTTCATTCAAGGATGCACTAACACTTAATTATTTCAAAAGAATATCCCACTTGTTATCTCATTCCCTACTTCATTCATTGGTTTATTGTAAAATATACCTAAGAAACCTAGTGTCTCAAATTCATGAGCATTAACTAGTCATAGTTTCTAACTTATAACAGCTGCAATTGATTCTAGGATGCATTAACGATTAATTATTTCAAAATAATATCCCACTTGTTACCTCATTCCCTACTTCATTCATTGGTTTATTGTAAAATATACCTAACAAACCTAGTGTCTCAAATTCATGAGCATTAACTAGTCATAGTTTCTAACTTATAGCAGCTGCAATTGATTCTTTATATTACAGAACAGATGTTAAAAGAAGTGAACTTCAGTATAAATGCACCATTTCTGGTATCTGATAGGATCCCCTGCTGCTGCTGTGGAATATACTGATGCCTCAAATGCTGGCTGCTGCTGATCTAGATGAAATGTTAGGCAACAGATATTGTAACAGGATTTTGATCTGCTGAATTGGCTGATAATTGAGGCTTGTTACTGTATTGATTTGCTGAATTGTAAACAGATTTATTGAAATTCGTAGAAATTGAAAGAACAATTTCAAGCATTCGAAGGGCTGGATTTCTCTTAATAGATTCAACCAACTACTCAATATTTGCAAAACCATTCTGCTCCCCCTCCTATTACATTTATACTCCAGCTTCCTCCTTAGTCCCCAAACTACCCTTGATAATTAACTAACTGATATGAATGGAATAACAGACTTAGTTTGATCCATTGTAGCCTCAGCCATCTTAATAGGGGATTATCAGTATCTTACAACAATCATTGTTAACCATTAAGAGATGATCATAGGTTTTATAACACAAGAGTGAGTTTTATATATATAAGCTGCGCACCAAAAGTATATTCACTAAAATGAGTATTATATGGGAAGAATGATCAAAGGATGTAAAAGGGAGACACAATCATTCATACTACAAATATGCAATAAAAGAGCAAAAGGTTGTTACATACAACCATACTCCTCCACACCAGAATATCCATCTCCAAGTCTGTCTTAATAACATAAGAAATTACTAATCATTAAAACTCGCGGTTATAGGTATCTCATAAATAGAGTGCATTTTATGTTTTCTGACATCTTTTTACCTACCTAGAGTATAATCCTCATCACCACACTATCTCCATCTCTTACATCCTACTTTCAGGATTTCCCAGCTCATTGGCTCTTCTTGTGCCATGAGTCCGATTGTATCAGTACGTTATGCATTAAATAAATAACTCTACTGAGCATGATATAAAAAAAATAAAAAATTCTCTATAATCACGTGTTCAGGTTCTTGCACTTAGCAGAACATTACACATATGCACGATTAAAAGAGTTAGTGAAAGACATCACAAGTTGATAGAGATATAAGCATTACGAAGTTACACACTACATTTAGGTTTAGAATGCATTTGTTGAATGTGCCTACATATCCATCATATATTTATCTTGGGCTGTGCTAATCTAAATATAATGCAGATTGAAAAGTTGTATCTTCAAACCACATCGCAAAGGTTTATTAGGCATCGATACATGTTGCGATAGGATTCACTATAATATCAAATTTGAAATTGTAGTAAAGTATAATTATGCATATTAGTATTTGTTTTGAAATTTGCACGCCACAATCACAATATTGCAATCGAAATGTCAAGCATATAAGCAGAAACACACGTGGAAATACACTCGAATAAGTATTTACAAAATAAGAATTTTACCCAGGTTTAGAAGCTGCTGAAGCAGAACTCTCCGTCTGCGTCTGATGAATTCCACACATACCAAAATAGAACAGAGTATTTTAGACATGAAAAATTAAAACGAAAAACATTAAGAGGGTAAATAGAGGCACTAACCGCAGTTGCTTTGGTGATAACCTTTTCTGGCTTGAAGCTTCCATGAACAGAACCAGAAACCGAAATCAACCTCGAATAAGCTCTGATGACTGAATAAAAGAACACAAAAATTAAACAGAGAAATAAATATATCTAACGTGGATTGTTAAGCTAAGCTCAATAGAGCATCACTTTCCTAACCCATGAATAAAAATTTCATCTTTCATTGTTTCCACAATTAGTGGATCTTCACAATAACATATGACAATACATCCAAAGCAAACAAACAAATTTTCTTTAAAAAAAAAAAAAACCACACCTAGAAAAAGAGAAAAATGAAACCTGGGAAAGATCGAATAGACGAAACAGAGAATTTATTGTAGTGGTCCGAGAAGGAAACTGAAGGTGATGCTACTCCGATTGCTTGAAGCATAGAAGCCATTTTTCTATACAATACAAAAACACAGTTCTCTATAAAATGTGAATATGTAAAAGAAAAGATAATGAGAAAAACGAAGGGCTCAGCTGAGAGAGATTAAATAGGGTAGGTATTGAGAAAATTTTGAAAATGGAGGTGGCGGAGATTCAGAGGGGAAAAGAGAACGTGGCGATGAAACCAGAGAGGATTCACTTCTAGGTGTACTATTTTTTCTTATTTTATTTAGCCATTTATTTCTATTATTTTCAAAATATATTTTTTATCTCATTTTTAATCACATTCTCATAAAATAATATTACATATAAATTTAAATTTTTTTTTAATTTTTTAACCATACTTTCTCTATTAAATCACTATTTTAAAATGTATTTTTACTAAAAATGAAACTCGAACAAGCAGTTATTTAGGCTTGATGTGTCAATTCTCATGGCTCACCATTTTGCCAACTAACTTTCCCAACATTTTGCGCCCAACCAAATTAATGATCTTCTTGCTAAGTGCCGCTATTTGCGTTCACAATTGTTATATATTCATCCCACCGCCATATATTCATGTCTATTAAAATTTTAAAAAATTACTAGTTTCATCCTCGTCAAATTTCAATATTATCTTCGTTAAATTTATTCATTTAAACACTATAAATCCACACAATTTTATATATTCATCACATTCTAAATACAATTTCACACGCTAGTCACGCAAAGGAATTCCTAAACCTAATCGTCAATCTTGCTCATTCAAACTCCTCGGACGTCGACAACTCCTTGCTATTTTCATCGTGGTTCTACAAAATCTTGCACGTGTTTGGTATACTGAAATTAGTTCAAATGTTCCATATATATATATACATATATATATACATATATATATATATTATGGAATCTGATTGTATCATCTCTATCACCATTTCCAGAAAAATCAAATAGCAAAATTTATGTTCCATTCTCATCACTGAAAATCGGACCCGGGGATCGAAGCCTTACGAGAAATTGAAGATAAACAAGTTAGAATTGTATGTATTCTCCTCTTTCCTCTATTTTTTAAATTTGTGTAATTATTTGATGTGTAAAACTACATGAATAAGGTTTCCTATGAAAATGAGAAGGGTGAAATTTCTTCGAATTTGAAGAATCTTAGATGAATTCTTCGTCCATTGATTCACGTACATACACCTACTGTTTTCGTCGATTTTTGTATACACATTAGATTAAGTTGTAAACATTTTCCTTTTTTGAATTTTGCAAGGTGGGATGTTTGGAACTAGAAGCATGTTATACGTTTTCATGGGAAATTTGGCCTTTTCACGTTTGTTCTCCCCTGACACTTATGGAAGAATCTGTTGAGAAACAACATCGGACTTGACAGAACCAACTGTTGTTCTTGACGGTTGAGTTCTGAAATTCTCGATAGTTGTATATTTGTAATAACGATTTTCTTCATATTACAAAATTGGTCTAGTGATGTTATATGTTTTTATGAAGTATTTGGTCGACATATCATCATCTGACCTTTGTTATTTTTCAATATTATTAGGTTATGTAGATGAATTTCGAATGTGTTTTAGTCAAAGAGGATTGAATGCATGCGTACATATCTCAACGCAGTGACACGAAGTACATAAAAACCGTGATTGACAAATTTGATGCTACATAGAGAAATGACTTTCAGAATATCTGCCTAGGATTCCTGGCAAATTTGCCAGAGGTGCAACTCTCCTCACAGCTCATTCAACAACTTTTATTCTGAATGATACGAAGCGGTAAGAATAATGAGTTGTTGTTCAATATAAATGCCACTTCACGCGATTTGGATTACAAGAGTACACTGTAGTGACAGGATTGAAATGCAGGCGTATGCCCAACTGGAAAAACTTTTGACAATGCCATTGGAAAAACTAGATTGAATGACAAATACTTTAAATCTGGTGACCGTGTCTCCTGCTCTGACATTGAGAAAGTGTCTTCATCTGTTGACTACACGGGCTCGATCATTAAAAGCTTAGGTTGGCTTTAATAGTTGAAGGAGTTTTCATTGCCCCCGATAAGAATGTAAGTCTCTATGTGCAAATTGTCCATAGTTGACAATCTGGACATGTTTTTTGATAACCCATGTGGTAAAGTGGGATTTCAACGTGTGATGAAGACTTTTCGTCGAGATTGGTTGGAGAAAGTTGGGGATGCAAGAGCCAAGAATGACAAGGAAGTTACGTACATTGTTTATGAATTCCCAATTACTCTTCAGGTTTAATAATATATTTTCACAATTTGTATTATTTTACTACACACTTTAACGATATTACAGCTGAAGAACACTAACAAGTTGTACTGGGTTGTTTCACTAAATATGGGCGTTCAAGGCATTTTTCAAGGATCCTAAGCTGGACAACCACTAAGCAATCACAATATCATACGTACGAGGCATTTTTCAAGGATGTGGAGGTAATATATACTTCTACTTTGTTAGTTTTTTCATAAAACATATACTTTGCCTAATCCTACATATGCTAACTAAACATGTATTGCAATTCCACGTTTACGCTATGCTTCAAGCTTCAGAGGAGGAGCAAAATATGTCGTACATGTCCACATTCGTTCCTCTTGACAATGATCCCATGCCTAAGTTGGATGACATTGCTAGAGATATGGTCGAGGCACAATTTCAAATATACAATGATGACAGTGATAACAACAATGGATCATCAAAAGGTACTTTCGATAAGATAGGTCAAGTGACGACGAGAGCAATGATGATAGGTTCGGTGATGAAAGTAGTGGAGATACAACTAATGGAAAGTCCAATGACAACGACAGTGGTAGTGGCAACAACAGTGGTGATGAATGCAGAGGAATGCAAATGGGTGGCAAACTCGGAGCTACGCCGTTAAGGGATTACATCGGTATTGACACGGGTGCCTTTAACACACCACACGATTCCACTTATCACGACCAATTCAATTTTCCATCTACCTCTCGAATTGAACCACAAAGTTCAAATAATACCATAATAAGAGAAATCATTGAGAAATTGTTTACAGAACAACGAACGTTGTTCGAATAACGACTTGACATGTTGATGAATATTATCACAAGTCATTTGGAAGAGCTTGAAAAAAGAGTTGAGGATGAATGCAACGGGTTGAAAAAACATATAGACTTGAATTTTGCGAAGGTTGAAAGCAAGTTCAATGAGATAGGATTCGGATTCAATGGTAATGCCACGCTCATTGAAGAGTATGCCAAAATCGTTAAGAATGGTGTTCATCAGCATGTTTCAACGGAACTTGCCAGTGTATAGGAATTGTTAGCAGGCCCTTCGCGCAAGCATGATTGCACTACCGGGGGTATTTACCTCTTCCTCCCATATGCTTGTACTGGCTATAGTATTTGGCAATTGTTTTATGGTGATTTTCTTGCATTTCACTTCATTAACAGGTTCTAATGAAGGTAGTAGAGGTGAATTCCCCAAAAACGCAGATATACCAACCAGTGGCGGAGTAATGGAAGAGATAGGTACGTCCCTTACAAGAAAATACACTTTCCAAATAATGTTTCATGTACGTTGCTATCCAACCTTGTATCGAAAACTAACATTACTTGTGTCGAATCACATAGCTGAAATTGCTACGGATCCATTGCTGTCTGGAACAGAGAAATCTATTGTTCCCGCCTCGACCTCTATGGACGTATACACAAGTACAATCTCAATGAACGCCCATTTCAAAATTTTAATGACCATCGTTTCTACGTGTAAATAGTCATTCGTAATAATAATTGTGTCCAAACTATCTTAGGAAGACTAATCGCGATGCACTTGGAGGATTGCAATACAGGCGTAGACGAGTTTCCTCCCAATAAAATGTCTGTCAAAGAGGTTTCTTCTTCTGACACCATCCTAGCTGAAAACGAACAAGTGGTGTAGAGGAAGAACCGCCAATCTTTACGCATTCGAATACCAGGTGCATCAACTCGGACTCCGTCCACTAATAGTGGTAGTAAAATGGTTAAAAACATTAATTATTGGACTGTTTATTTTATTTTATTTAATTTTGAAAAAAATATTGTCACCTTGTTTTGATGCATATGCCGCCACTATCGTCAATCTAGGATATGATGTTATATATCTTGCTTAAAATTAAGATAATATATTCCAATTTAAATTACTGCTTTCTTTGTGCATATTTAATTGAATTTTTTGTGTCGTTAATTATTTTTCCGTCAACGACAAGTATTTAGTTTTAACGTCTAAAAACTTAATACTATAGTACACCTCGACTACATGTCTTCATAGTCTTTTATTTATATTGATGGTGTTGCATTTTGACAATGTAATTGGGTTATTCAAACACATTAATTATGTAAACCAACTACCTGATAACAACTAGCTAGTGCAATAACCAATAGTACAACCATTAGATGGACATTTTCTTAATGAAGCTGTTACTTTATTTGTTAAATGAATATCAAATATCTTCACACACCACACCAATGTCATAGAGCATTCGACTATATGATGTCCTACGATGTGTGCATTTCCTAATTCGTACGGTAAATAATTCGTACAGTAAATTTAGATTGAGAGCGCTAACATTGTATGGGCAATCTACATGGAGGACGACCTATAGTCGGTGGCAATATAGGAATGAAGCGTATGTCGTTTGGTACATCTTAGTCCACTTACCTTGCAATCAGATAAATTGCTTCGTTGTAGGCACCCCTTCAGTAAGATGATGCGTAATAAAGAGAACATAGGTCGTACAATAGTTTACCTCTCAAACAAGCAATAGAGTGACATGAACACATAGCATGCAATTCAACTAGAATTCATGACAAGTGCATGCGCTTTCAAAAAAGTCAACAATGTATGTGTCAGTTGATATGCCAACTTGCATTAAGTTGTCTGTCAACTCATGACTACGAAGCTTTGTACCGAATTGGAATGTGTTGCGTAACTCGTCCTCCATCCTCAGAGTCAGTACAGTCGATAGCATTTGTACGACTTTTGCATAGTACTTCAAATATGTTTGACCAAACATGTGATCGGTAAGCAACGTGCATGTCTCAACATTGAATTCAAACTTTCCACATTATTGTTGGTCATATGTTGTATCGATCTCCAACAAAATGTGCTCTTGACCTACAGGCGAAACCAGCTCTCTCCAAATACGAAAAACATCGAGTACTTATGGTACGAATCTATCCTATTAGTCGTTTGAACTCTTCAACACGATATGATGTAACCACTCTTTTGAAGAGGAATACTGAACTTGTGCTATTGTATCATTGTAGGAGGTTCTTTTCCATATGCGACATACAACAACCATGACGAAATAGAGGAAATAAGTGAGAGATATCTTTCTCAATAATTTTCTTCTTGTCGAAAACAAAGACGAGTTCGCTGGAGTCACCTATAAGATCTTGTAACTTGGACAAAAATCACATCCACGATTTATTTGTTTCGGCATCAACAATTCCCCAAGCTATTGAATATATTTGTTTGTTTGCATCCCGCCCTCTTTGCCAATAGAAGAGTACCCTTGTATGGACCTTTCAAGTGACTATCGTCCACACAGATAAAAGGCCTTAAATATTGCAAATAACCACTCACGCTGGCACCAGATGCAAGGAAGAAGTAATGAAACTTGTTGTTGGAATCAAGTTTGATGTGTGTCACTGTTCCCGAATTTATATCTCCAAAAACGTGACAGTATAAAACAATTTCTAGAAACTATCCTATGGCGTACCACGTAGCATCTTCAAAGCATATATCTTTCCCCTACGTGTTTTGCTATAATTGATTTTGACACCTAACTCAGGTTCCACGTCACGTATAATTTGTGTCGAATTATATTGGCGGTTTGGATCGTCCCATTTTCCGATTATGTGTTCAGCCACTAGAAAACTTGTTGCGTGTCCATGTGTGCTACGCCGAAAGTTGATAGAACATGTGTACGCATCATTAAATTTTCGAATCTTAAAGATTGCAGACCGCTTCAATGTCGACGCATGCAACATCCCATAACAATTAGTATCTATGCAAACAACAGCCAACTTTTTGAAACTCGATCTGATTACCACAAATTGGAACTTATCTTTCAACTTAAGTACTCAAAATTTCGTGTACAACTCTTTCTTGTTAAAGAAAATTTGACATGTAGCAATATAGGATGTATCTACCATTTTAACTCATTTGTATATTTCCAATACCGTGGAATGTGGTGACAGTTGCTTATCACCGCGGACAATATTTTCAGCCTCTAAACCATGGACCGAGTTGTCTGAGTTCTCATGTACGGGTGTCTTCTCTTCTCATTATTATACAATACAATTTCAAGAACATTATCGGTTGTCACGTTATGTATGTCTTCGACCTGATGACGTAAGTTCCCGTAATCTATCTCTGCCACAAACGAAGGTGCTTGGAAGCCGACATATGTCGTTGTGTTAAATGTTATATTCTCATTTTTCGAAAAACTAATACAAAGGGCTATTTCCTTATGAACGGATATGTACCAATCCAAGTCTTCATATTCGCGTATTTCGATTGGAGGTATATACATGTTCAGGACTATTTCCTCCTCTTCGACGAAATGATCAAGGAGCTGCAATATGATTTCAGTGCATGGATCATGAATATGAAGTTTCTCCATCAATCGTTTGATAAGTCCTAATAAGGTGATATTACTTAGAACTACGATTGAAGTTGTTTTGTTTCCTTGTCACTTCCATTTGTCATCTGCGTGGAAAAATTATCCCACATGCGAGATGATGAATCTCAGATTACTACTCTTATTTGAAAATTTCATATATCAATTATAAGCATTCGGCACATAAATATATCGAACTTTAATAACATACAAGTGACAACTACGAATAGATATTAGAGAACCGTAGCAAACTAGAGAGATCGACAGTTGAATTGTCTTTCCCAACATTTACGAACTGTTGAGATCAACATTTTAACTATCGGTCTTCACAGTATAGTTCGGCGTTCAAATTATCTTTCCTGAGATTTACAAACTGTCAAAATCAACATTTTAACCGTCGGTCTTCACAGTGTAGTTCGACAGTTGAACTAAATGGTTGGCAATTGAAGAGAATCAATTAATGAGTATGATTGGACTACAATGTTCATAGTATTAAGTATGTTCATCGGTGCTCAACTATCAATTGACAAAATCTTCACAAACAACTTACACAATATTTTATTAAACAGGGAATCTTCAACAAGATATTATGGGGGATAATATCATTCTAAAAAATTTGCAAAAGCAATCCAAATTAATGAATAAAAATTTGCAAATAAATATGAGTATGGTATATTTAACAATTCCATAATAGTAAATTATAAGATAAAAATATTAAACAATTTATAAATTCTAACATCGCAAACTTGAAGATGAATAGGAAATTACTTCCTTCTTGTGTTTACAATGAAAAATACTACAAAAAAAAAAAGGTATTTTACTGAGACAAATTATCCCTCATCAACATGGCAAAATGTTATGAAATAACTTTATTTATTTATTTTTTATGGTTAACAAATCTATTACATAATGTATATGACAATTACACACAGGATTTTCTTACAAATGTCAACTATCAAATTAAGGCATTAACTAACACTAAGTGTGTGTTTATCTCCCATTATTGTAGAAGAAATGGAATAGTAAATAGTATTTTTTAGAGAATATGTTGTTGAAATTTAAAGTAACTTTTTGATTTGTGTATAGAATATTTTATTAGGTGAATGTGTGGTAGAAAATTTTACTGTAGCAAATAATATTTTGAAATAATGGAAAACAAACGAGGCATAAACGCATGCATTAATTAACATTAAATATACCAAAAAAAAAAAAGGTAATAACAAGGGTATTGTGGACATTTTACACCCAAAATATGATATTTTTGAATACCTTTTCAAAAAGTGACAATTTCTTTCACAAGGGATAATGTACGGACATCTATACAAATTCCCCTAATTTATATCATTTTACTACTTTAACATCTACCAAGATCATACTCTCAATTGTGCTTCTATTTTTTTCAAAAGAACTATCTGAAATTACCTTAAAGTTAATTTTTTCTAAAAATTCTTTTAATCAAACAAAATACTTTAAAAAAATATTCAAACATGTTCAAAAATAATTTTTTATTTTTCAAAAGTCCTACCAAATGAACACGAGAATTTTTTTGATATAAACGGACACATTTTCATTAAGTTAATTAAAAAATTAAGGAAAGATAACATTTAAAAATAAAAAACCTCCACTCCTTCCAACACCCTACGCCTATTCCCTTACAACCATCTAGGCACATGTTTCGGGGTACTCGTAAGCATCGAACACTACTACATCCACGGCTTATAATAAACAATTTGTTAGTCTGATAACTTTGGTTTGAATAATGTTATTCAACATCATTGATGTTAAATAACAATTCTATGACATCAAAAGATAAATTTATTTAAATGCAAGGTCAATGATTCATTTTAATTTAACCCACGTGAATGACCACTTAAACTGGCGTTTTAGAACAATTAGTGCTGAATAACATTATTCTCTTGGCTTCTACCTTATATACAAGGCAGTTTTGGATTATGCTACGAAGGCAAACAAAAGATCAAGTAATCATTTTACAGTGAAACGAAAATAATCATGATATTTTTAAACAATAAAAGACTTAGACAGTATATATATTATAAAAATCACTATTACAAAATTTCAGAAAGAAGGAAACTGACTTCAGAATACTTGGAACTAAAAATCTTTGTATCTTCACAAATTGACCACTAAGACAGCCTAAACTTCAATAACTTGAACCAACAAAAGATGTTTCCAGGCAGGAAATATAAATGGCCTCAATACAAAGAATGCTCCAGGCATAATTTCAAAATCATCGACCCATAACTATATTAGGGAGCTCCGTCAATGCAGTTGTAATCACACTAAACTGAGCATGGGTCCAATCCAGCAACTAAATTCGCTTAATGCATCTTGGGCACCAATAAGTCCTTTTCACCGAAGTACTACATGATACCTGCATCGGGAGCTCAAATGCCAACGTCAAGCCTTAGACAAAACAAATAATCAAGATTTATGGCAGTGTGACTTCTTCACACTGGATGAGTTTAATTTGAAAAGGAAAGGATTTTTTACCCATGAAACAGCTGCTGCAACAAATATTTAGTCTTCCTCCATAGGTACATCCGGGATGTCAAACCTATCTTCTTGTATTGTTTTGTTAACCACGGAAATTGGAGTCGGTAATAGGGAGTCAAGGAAACACAAGTTTAAAGGGCGAGAATATAACTAAAAATCTTAAAAAAACAAGAGTAAATTGGAGATGAATGTGAAATAAGGCGAACTTCTCCCTGCTGAGTACCTGATTCGTGTTTATGAGTCCTCATTCAACACAGTACTAATGATAGGTGAAATTGGACATGCACCAAGAGAATTGTTATCTAGCATGTTTGGGAGTGCATGAATTTAAATTTAAGGGATTAATGGATAACAAGTAGGTAGTAGTTGTGAGTCCTGCAAAATGTGTGGGTACAATGTTTGACCAGCTTAAGTTATAATTTAAGCATTGCCAAACATGCACATTATCTATCACAATCATGCATTTGACTACATTGCAGTTTGAGTTTTCCCTTGATGTGCGTACATAGAGGTGAAAGAACAGAATATCATATAAAGCATTCGTAGAAGTTGATTGTCAGGTACGTTATGCATATCCAAGTAACAAGAAAAGTGCCAATCAGAGTGAACAAGAGAAAGGAGAACTAGAAAGATCAAGCAAAACAATAAAAAACATAAACTCGCATATCAAAGAAAAGGATATATATTGACATAAGGTCGTCCTTCTCCCCACGGTTGCGGCTGTTATTTAATTCCCTTAATATTTCAGGAGTAACCTGCATTTAAAAAAAGAAATAACAATTTCTAAGATCACAATATACAAGTACCCGTCAAACTGAAACAGTAGGTAACCGCAATTCGGCTAATTGACTTACTAATTTATGTCTTTGCCTTTCTACTAGAGTGTTGAGACTAGCTTTGTCCTCCTTTGTCAACTCATTTTTGTACCTACACAATTTACGAAGTCATAACAGGAGATAGTGTACACAATAATCAATCTCATATATCATCTCATTGATGGAAACAAAGAACAAACATGCATGTCAACATCCAAACCTTTGCGCAAATGCAAGAAGTGACTGATGCCAGATCACAGGCATTATTCTGGAGTCCTCATAGAATCTCATAAAATGAGCAACCAGGGCATCCAGTACACGATATGGCAATGCATATTTCTTCTCAATCAGTAGCTTTATAAAATAACTGCAGCAGAATACAAAAGGATTCTATTAATAAATTTCACCATGAGGAGGTGGGTAGAGAAAATACAAAATAAGCACTAACCATGTCAAAATGATTCTATTCTAAATTCATTTTCTAATTTGACACTTATATCAGCACTTTTAACTAGTTACCATATCTGAAGAACTAACAGTCTAACACAACAATGTAAATTTGATTAATGAGTTGGTAAATTGATTAAGTCATTTATTATTCTCAGCTGAAATTAGAGATGCTTTAACTGAGTGGAGTGGAGGAAATACAGTGTGACATCTGTGAAAATATGTATACCTTGTAGTGCCATAATACTCCATCACTGCAAGCTTCAATAGTGCAACACTGCATACCCATTAGAAACTGTAAGAAATCTCAAGTATGCTAAATTCATTTATATATTTCCATATACAAAAAGATTCAGTAATCAAGGGCTTGCTAAAAGATTAAGCAGTTATTGAAGTCTAACTTTAGTGTCCAAAAGATGCTTTATAAACATGGTTTAAAAAAACTATTTGAGGCTTACGCCTCAAATCCCACCTCACGTGAGGCTATCATAGAACACCTAAAATGTCATTTGTGAGGCTTAGCCTCAAGCCAACTAAGGAGTTAGCCCATTTGCTTTAAATTTTTCTAACGTTTAATTATTTGTCTTAGATTTTTAAGCTATTTCTCTTTAACTTAAAATGTTTGGAGGGATCTTTTATTTTCTTATTTTTACATATATGAAGGAAAATGGAAGGAGAATATATCATTGCAATTGGACGATGATGACAAAGAGTGCTTAAAATGAGGATGGCGTAAACAATGTCAACGATTCCGTTCAAGAACATATTAGTAGTGATGATACAAGAAATTTTGAGTTGTGTCCACTTCTAGTAATAGATTATGATTTTGTTACATGATTACTAATTTGAGAACTTAATATTTTCTAGATCTATTTTATGTTTGTATGCAAGTAAGAATTCTAATTTTGCTAATTAGTGTATTATGGATTGTTTTGCAATAGTTTATGGTATATTACTGGCTATACAATAGTATTAAGTGTTTACACATTCTCCTAGGGTGGTCTATACAATGGCTTAGTAGAAAAGGCGTGATACCTGGAATGAAGAGGAGGAATGGAAACCTTCTGAATAATGCTCCCAATAATGACAGCTTCCCTCAAATTGCAAGTTCTTGACTGTATCAGAGGAAAAAAACATAAATATGTCTATCAGAAGTGTAGTAAGATTCAAATTATGGAATATAATAAAAGAAGCAATGCATCGGAAATAGAATCCATCTTGACACTATATATAAACTCCTCGCATTTTCCACAGACATGAAGGAACCAATGAATTACTTAAAAAAATATGAGTGCAAGACACTCTTAACTTGCACAAGCTTTCCTTGCTAAATGCTGCAGAAAATCAGAAAAACTTAATCAAGAGCCACCAAACAGTAATATTCACTTAAATTGAAAAATGTATCATTCTCATTGTTTATTCTAGTTGCTTTGCACTGGTTCTTGTAGTCAAAATATAATGTACTTCAAGCAACAAATCTTGTCTAAAATATCTTCCTCTAAGAGGAACTTATCACAAATATTGGACAAACAAGGTAAGTTAGGAGATGCAAAGCAAGTTTGGGATTTAAACTAGAATTAAGTATCCTATGCCACAAGCGCTCTCCTAAATATGCCCATTCAAATGTTTTATACCTCACATAAAGGAAATAAAATCCCCTTATTGAAGGCAGCCGGTTTGTACAGAGCCTTTTTCAAAGATTGATACAAGGCAAAATGCAGCCTCTTATTCTTCCGGATGTCCTCTCTGACGCGTGGTAGTAAGACAAGTTTGTAGAAGCGTTCAACCTTCTTGACACCCATATTAGAAGCAAAGATTCTTGTGGCTTGATACATTGCGTTTGCAGACCATTTTTCAGGCTCAGTCAGGTACAAGACTTCCTCCCAAAGTTGTAGAGAAGGTATGTGTTTAAAAGCTTTCGGCATCTTGCCAAAAGTGTATTTGTTAAGTAGCTTGCCAACTCTGCATTATAATAGACCAACCAACATAAGTAGCCTTAGAAACAGGGATGACTAACTCAAAAGAAAAAAGAAAAGAAAAGAAAGGTCCACAACTAATATTAAGCAGAAGATAACTAACATACCCCTTGTACAACTCTATGATGGAGTCATCCAATTTGGGCAGTGCTTGCTCTCCTAGAAAACAATTACAGACAACAGAATTCAAAATTGTAGCTCATCAAACACAACCATAAAGTTTCAGAACATTGTCATATTGCTAGTATGACAGGCCATGTTTACAAGCCACCTTTTGAAAAAATGTGTGAATATCTTAAGTTCTTACAAAGATCATGCACCAGTAGGAGTAGATGTAGTATCATCAGAGTGAGTAATTTTAAACCCATAAACATTTTTAATATGATAATATCACAAACAAAACCTGTAGAAACTTGGGAATCTTTTTCTTTGATCTTCTCAAGAATAACGTCAGCCAACGTGCGCTGAGGGCGATTTTCTTTAGACAAGAAGGCCTCCAGAAGCTTCTCATCCTCCTCGTTTATTTGATCCTATGTTGTTACCAAGAAAATGCATAAGAAGAATGAATACAACAATACAAAAGGCAAGTCCATAAAGAAAATAAACTTCACAGTAGTATATGTCATTGGCCTCTCAATAGCCAAATCCCAACATTATTTTGTAGAAAACCCAGTATCATTCGTGTTGAGCATCCTCAATCGAGGGTAACCAGCGGAAAATACGTAATACAAAATTAAGAATGTGAAACTTCAATAACTTGTCAAGAAGAAAGAAACACAAACTCTTCATTTAAGATGGTATAGTAAGTAGGTGTACAAACTGAACGTACTTGATTATTGATTCATTTTCTCAATTCAAAAGAGCCCATATCATCCTTTCAAAACCCCCAGGAAAAGAACCAAAAATGTGCTACATCCAAGAGAGAAATACATGTGAATTGGACATGTAAATCAGACATCCATATTTTCAGAAAGTAGAATTTGAAAATCATAACCATTAGCAGCAAATGAAATTGCAAGAAATAACTAATTCAATTAAAATATGCTACATTCCACAGAATATAAGGACATTCAGTAGAACAATATATTAAGCTTGGCATTTAGTTCCAACATCTAATTTGACAAGAAAGAGGTATATCATCATTGTTAACATAGCCACTACCCCTTTGAATATTTACTCACATCACAAATATATTCTGCAATATCCACGGTAAGATCAACACAACAACAAATCCATGGAAGGGCCACTTAAAGGACTTGGATATAGACCTAAAAATGCTCTTCCCAATGATAATGGTGCAACTTTCATAAACAAATTTAGGACTTGAAAGACGTACTGAATCAGAAACCGTTCCATGAAACTGTGTTCCCAAATTGAAGGTTTTCTTTTTTTATCTTACTCTTTATACAGAACATATTTAAACAACAAATTCAATAATTTTTTTTATCCAGCATCCATTCAAAAGAAATTTAACAACTATGCATAACAAAATTCTCTTCACTAAATCATCATATCCAATACAAACCAGAAATTTCACACTCAATTTCTGCAATGTACTCCGGAGCACAATTAATCCTTTGAATATATATATATATATATATATATACACTAAAAAATTTTATGTCCAAAATTGACTGGACCTAGGGCATAACACTTATAGAATACTCGAATCAATTCTAATATATATATATATATATATATATATATATATATATATATATATATATATATATATATATATATATATATATATATATATATATATATATATATATATATATATATATATATATATATATATATATATATATATATATATATATATATATATATATATATATATATATATATATATATATATATATATATATATATATATATATATATATATATATATATATATATATATATATATATATATATATATATATATATATATATATATATATATATATATATATATATNATCCCATTGTCCAAATTGACTCTGCGTCTCAGAAAATCCTCCGAAGTCATCAATATCTTCTTCCTCATAATCATTGTCTTTAATTCCATGCTCTTCGGAAAATACTAAATTACTCGGGTTCTGCTTCTCCTCTTCCTCTTGAATTTCCTTCTGCTGAGACAAGGCTTCCTTCAAAATCTTCGAGCTCATGCCCGAGGGCACTAGCTTCTGCTCAAGCTGGTGGGGCTTGGGTGGCTTGGAGCGTTTCTTGGAGGAGGCGGCAGAGAGAGACTTGGAGTCATCTGCCAAGAACGGCTCTGGATTAGTTATTCTCGCACGTTTCTTTGTCATCGCTGAAAGTTGCGGCGGCGCGTGAGAGTAAAACCCTAGCCGGTGGAATATTGGAGCACAGACCGTGAGTTGGCAACTAGATTTTCTGTTTTTCACATAATTTCTTCTTTATATGAGGCCACAAGTACATGTTTGGCTGAACTAAAAAAGCTACTTATAATTGAATAAGTAAGTTGCTAATAAAAAAGAAATTCAAATGTGGCTAAATATGTCCAACTCAAAAATTAAATGCCATGTCATTAAATTCAAACATGGCTTGTGAGATGAAACCCTCGTATCGAACACGACCTCTATTTCTTGCCGAAACCACTACAGCTCCGAAATTTGTAATTCCCAAAACAATCATACTACAAGTACACTAATTTTGACATCAAGTTTAACATTGTATCACATTGGGCCGTTTTTAAAAACAACATACTTTCCCGCCAAACACAATTTGAATTTACACATGGTGTCAAACTTGATGTCAAGAAAACAATAAACAAGAGGCTTTATTCTTCCCAAAATGGCCGTAAACCCTAACCCCAAATGAAATTTGATCCACAATCGACGGACCGGGAAGCGTGATTGTTGGTACTGCAAGTATCGTTGCAGCTGAAGGCACAAAATTATGGAGGCCAATTTCAAATTTTAATGGGCTTCAGCTCACTTCCAGGGTCAAGTGGAGGACCAGTTCACTGATTTGCTCAATGGCCCGAGCCCAAATCGTTCAAAAATGTAGTCAAGAGAACTGGTTGATGAACAAGATCCGTGTTCACGTCATAATATGGACCTCAATTGATGGTAATGAAGGTGGACCATCGTTTGGCACACAAGTGGTGATGAGCAAATTGATCTTGAAGAAATGGATGATGAATTCACACCTAACAACTGCCAATGAGCCTTCCAGATCAAGAGCAGATGCAAGGATACATGCGGGACATCAGCACATTGAAGCCTTCTGTGAAATTTTTGAAGGCAGCCTGAACCAAAGAAGTAGACATTAAGCCAATGCCAACTCCCAGAAACAGTAGCAGAACGATGACAAATGTTGTGATGGCGAGATAACCGCCCCTATCTACGATTCGGGATGACAAGTTGTGGAGAGCCAACACATTTCCTTCGATTCCATACTTGGTGTCCAAAATACTCCTACATTGAACTTGCAAATATCTACAACAGTCGATGCTTCTTCGGTTAGTACAATAATGGGATGTTTGACAAATGGACTATGTTAAAGGAAAATGAGTTTAAATCTTCTAAACGCATGCTAACAGCGTAGAACATGATGACTCAAGCGAAGGCATAAAGTGATTGATTATTGCTGGTTTTTGTTTTTGTTTTTGCCGAGCCTTGTTTGATTGCAACGAATTTCATGGAAAATGTCACATTCCAGGAAAATGAATTCCATTTTGCCGTTTGATTGCAACGTGGAAATGGAAATCGAATTTCCAGGTACAACCACTTCTACTTCTCTTTATTTTCGTGGAAAACGAATTCCTATAGGTTTGGTATGTTTTTATTTTTCAACTAACATGAAATTCGAATTTATTTCCACCTTTGCCTATCAAACAGACTCTAACTGTTGGATGGATACATATAAGTGGAAATCAAAGTTTACCTTGTGGTTTTTGAAGTATTTAGTCTTCAATCAAACTGAGTGGTACATTTCAGCGGTGAAAATACAGGAAATTGCTTTTGTTTATGCATTGAAGTGTTAATGTTCTTTATCAAAGTTTCTGTTGATTGGGTATGATGAAACGTTCAATAGACTTGCAAGTCCTTCAACCCTTTTGAGTTTCTCAAGTCTTTCATTTGAATATCTTCTTCCTAGGAGTCTATAGCCTCTTCACTGGAAAATTGGTTTTCTTAAGGTTTGCATCCATGAATATGCGGTAGACATAAATATAACGAACGTGCGCATTTCAAACTCGACAACAAATTGCAACAACAACTCGCCTAATTTTGACGAGTTTTGGAGACTGAAGGTAATACCTTCCATTTGTTGTAAATTACAAACAAGCTGATATTAAAAAAAATAAAGGGGAAAATTTTTGGAATTTACCTCCACGTCAATGGTTTCAACAATCACGCTTTGCGATCCATTAATTTTGGATCAATTTTGATTTGGCGGTTAGGGTTCAAGGGGATTTGGGAATTTCAGGTTTCAGATATGCAATGGTTTCTGGTGATGGAGGTTGTGCTTCTGAAATAAGCTTTTGATCTCACACTTCCGCATTTAATGGTGTGTTTGGGAGACGGGGTTGGTTTACTTTTGGGCGTGCTTTGTTTGCTTTGCTCTTCTTCTTCGTAAGGATGTGACATTTAATTTCTGAGTTGGATATATTTAATCGGTCACATATGAAATCCCTCATCCACGTAAGACAGAAGTTAGTCGACGAGCGATGGAATGCAACTTTATAAAGTTCAATGAATAGTGGAGCGCAAGTCGAAGTACAATAAGTAAAACGTGACGTTATGCAAAATTCAACAAGTGTTGAAACCATTAACTCATTAAATTTCTCTAAGTTTGTACATATTCATCCTTTCAATTTATCCCAACACAACTCATAATTTTCTAGCATTTTACAAGTAATTATATCTTAGGACAGTGGTCTTGAGGCACGAATCCTAGCGTTGATCAATTGTTCCAACAGCTATCCAAAGAGATGAAATGGTACATTTAAAAAAAAATTAAAATATAAAAAAGTATATATTAGTCCAGTCCTAAAATTCTTTTACCGGCACCCAAATTTGAAATTTTAGTCGACATTGTTAGTCCACCTTATCAAACATGCTAACTATTTGTATAGATGAATCAAGCTCAAACCATACTCACATTTTGCAAGAGCTAAGAACACATGGATACACTTTTACAGAAGCCTGGAAATTGATATTCGAAAGAGAGAATATACAACGAAGGCATCTCTGGCCATTTATGAAAACATATAGTTCCATCAGCATTCAAAAGCGAATCATTTTCAACATATATGTGGATTCTTAAATAAAACAAGCTTTTCTTGAGAAAATGAAGTATGTCGATTCCAAAGTCTGTCGTACATTTGATGCACATTTCTATAACCGGGCAGCTGGAATAGCGCGAGGAGCATCCCACTCTGTCACAATGTGGCTACGGGTGATCTCTTTAAGACTAGTGCAGCCACTCAATGCCATAGTCAGCTCAAACTCGTCTCGCAACATCTGGAGTACTTTTCTCACACCGGCTTCTCCTTCTGCAGCCAATGAGAAGACCACAGGTCGACCGATCTGAGAGACCACAAATTTAAATTAGAGATTGAGTTCGTGTCAACAGAACTTTTTTGGGTTTTTGTACTTACAAAGATACCAGAGGCTCCTAGTGCTAATGCCTTGAAAACATCTGTTCCACGCCGGACCCCTCCATCCAAGAACACTGGCACTCGGCCTTGTGCAGCTTTCACGACCTGACGTTGCATCATATCAGTAAGGATAACAAAAATAGCAGACCAATCAACTCAAAAGAATACATCCACATTTTTGCTGTGCAAATATGATATTTTCTTGGACGAGAAGGTTACCTCTTCCAGAGCCATGATAGTGGAAGGGACGTAATCAAGCTGGCGAGCACCATGATTGGATACAATAATACCAGCTGCTCCATTCTGAATAGCAAGCCTTGCTGTATAGCAGGGCACGTAAAAAGTCATTTCACTATATACGAAAGAAACAACAAGTTAAGGGAAATTGGTCTCGACTGTTCTAGTTCTTACTGTCCTCAGCAGTGATTACACCCTTCACTAGGATCGGCATTGAAGTAATCGTCTGGAGCCACTTCACATCCTGTTCATAATCATGAAGAAACCATTATCACAGTCCGCTTTACAGCTCTTAAGTGAATGTAATTGTTAGTTTAAATTTGTGTTGAACCTACATTTCTCTGGTTAGAGCACGTATGGTTGCGCTTAAAGGTAACTCAAAAGTTACTTTTTGCGCATGATTTTGATTGAAAAGCTCGGCTTATCCAATTCGTGTTTCTTATTATTTTGTAAAAAGAACGAACAGAGAATATAGGGGAGCATTGTACCTTCCAACTCAGAGTACGATCGATTTGACCAGCAACGTATGAAGCTAATCCAGAGTCATTAGCCTGCAGCCAATACACGCGAATCAAAATAATTTGTAAATGTTGTCGGCAGATATGTTAGAGAATTTAAAACATTAATGTTATGGTTGCCGCTTACCTCATCCATCTTCCCGAGGTCCAAACCCTCAAAATTCTTCAACGTCAAGGAGGGTGGCAAAACAAATCTGTACAAGAGCAAATCAGAGGTTTTCTTGAAAAATAACAACTTGGAATAGTTCACTCACTAAAGGTGAAGTGGTTCAATCAACTCACAAAATATACTTTTTATCCACACATTTTGTGGGACCCACAAGATGATATTAGAATCAAAGTTTGCACCTGTTCTTGATATCAGCCTCTCTGCGTCCCAGCCTCGGTGTATCCACTGTAAGTGCTATGGCCTTGAAACCTGCCCTTTCAGCTCTCCTCACTAGCTGAGCAACAACATTTCGGTCCTTGTAGACCTGATGAAGATTCAATAGATTCATTACTCCAATATGCATCTTAAGAACAAGATATTCAATCATAAATTGTAAGTTGCAACTTTAATCTTACGTAAAGCTGGAAAAACCGAATGCCTGGTCCTGTTGAAGCGACTTCTTCAACACTAGAAGTAGCCCATGATGACAATGTCTGAACAAATTTTCTCCATCATAGCATGCATAGTCGAGTGAAGATGAACAGAACTTGAAATAGAGAGAAAACAAACCATAATTGTTCCAGCTGCTGATGCGGCTCTGGCTGTAGCGTACTCTCCTGCACAAATGATAAACCATGCATGCCATCAGAGTGCTAAGTGCTAACTGTTCTTTCATATGATACTTTCACATCCTAAGAGAGAACACCAATAAACTATAGCCCAAGCCAACTCGACACTGGCAAAATGACTACATACCTTCAGGGTGAGCCATTTTCTGCATAGCTGTTGGGGCAATCATGATAGGCATCGAAATCTTGAAGCCCAAGACGGTAGTGTTCATGTCAATCTTGCTCACGTCAATAAGAATCCGAGGCCTAAACCTGTTATTTTTTGCATTGGAGAGTTAATACATAACGAGCCAAATGAACAAGGCGGGTACCCCAAATCTTCATGAAGAAACGTAACTTTAGCAACTTACAGAATTCTTGAGAAAGCATTGCGATTCTCAGCCAGAGTCCATTGGTCCTCTGCACCTGATGCATAGTAGTCAAACACCATTTTTGGCAACTTTTCTTTGGCAACTGCCTCATACTCGGTGACATTAGTTATCTCCATCTTTATTCTTGATGCTTCGCGTGTCCCTTCCCAGAATCTTGATCAAACATATGACATAACAAATTAGATCCACAAATAATGTTTTGTATGTTAAAAATTTCCTCTATGACACTACACAGAAAATACAATGAATTCCTTATACATGTAAAAAGTCAAATTCTTCCTTAAACTAGTGAAACTCAAGAATAAACATTAGATATTGAAGTTGTGAAGGAAAAGACAACGTCGAAAACGAGAGAGAAATTGAAGAAAACCTGAGAGTCAAGATTTGAAAAAACCAGTGGAGGGACTAGTAGATAAACTTGAAAGAAAATGGACCCATAAAAAAGTATGACAAGTGAAAAATTGAATAAAACAAATTTATTAAAAAGGATTTGAAGAAGACGACAAATGGATTAAGGGTCAAGAAGAGTGGTGCAAAATTGAGGATGCCATATCCAATTTGGGTTGCTCTGTGCCACATGAGTCTTGTGTGATTCTAAGTTATTCTTAATTATCATCACTGTATAGTGTAAACGCATTGATTTTTCCAAAATATTTATGTACAAAAACACACCATCTTGCATTAGTCATCTGTGTTGTGCGTAATTTTCATGTATGTGTCTCTATCTTGTGATTTTCCACTGAATAACTGAGTACTTAAGAGAAGGATGGTGAGGGGTCTGAGTTTCCTTCTCTTCTAGGGACAGATAGACTCTTGAAATGTTGTACGGGTTAATTACTTCAATGGTCACTGAAGTATGGAGTCACTCAAGTTTCTAACTGACTCAATTAAAAGATTTAACATAAATTCTACATTTCATCATTAAGTGTCAACATGTCTTCAAAAAACTTTTATATATCAAGTCAAGTCAGCAAAAAATATTTTTTTAAAATTGTGAGTTTATCATACGATTTAAGCCAAAAAAATCTTTATTGGTTCTATCTCCAATTTTTTTATGAAAAGAATAAATTTTTTTCTCGAAGGATCCGAAAAAAATGGGTACCTATATCTCAATTTCGTTGGGATAGATTGGGACATCTCACTAAGCTGCATGATTGGCATCCTAAGATAAGAGCCAGGAAACTTCTTAATCAAGAATGCCTTTAACACCTATATCCCAATTTCGCTGGGATATTCTAAAATAGCCAAGCTTTTTATCCAGCTCTTCATTCCAAAACCTTCCCTTCCGAAAAAAGGGAAGGGTCTTCTTAGCAGATCTCTCTTGTTTTTCCTTGGAGATGGAAAATTCGTCCACCGGAGATTCCCTATAGAAACTATTTTTTTTCCTAGAATTTGAAAGAAAGCGGGGAGCAAATAATTTTAGGAGGGATTATTCGTCTTGGACACAAGAGAAGGGTGCTTCAACTGCGTTATAGGTAAAAAAAGCTGGAAGGAAAAAACCTTCTGCATAAGGTTACTTTTTTATTATTTTCGAAGGACCAAAACTAAGTCGCATTAAGTTTTATCATACCAACGTGTTTAATCCCTAATTTCTCATCTGACTTGACATAATAAATAATATTGTTTGACAACCATTTAATGGTGCAATATAGAATTTATATTAATTTTTTCATTGAACAATCTTTAACGTAATATTTAGAAACTCGATTAATTATTATCGTAAGAAAATAACTTCAGTGATGACCGATGTATACAACTCAAATCTTGTATATTTCAGCACTCGCCTTTTATGGTTTATTGATTGTTAAGGCATGTGAAGCACTATTTCTAGTCTATCACAAGTTAACAACAAAATAAGCAAGAGAGGAAAGAAAATAAATTGTAATTTCATTTTCTTATATGTTTTCAATTCTTCATTCTAATCTCCATGTCCCTCTAAGAAATCTGAACTTAAAGACAACATTTATTATATTTATTTTTGGTATTTCACACCTCAGAATACAATGAGATTGGGTATGAATTACACTTAAAAACACAACATTAATTTGATGCTCTTTTCTGGATTCTAAGCTGCCTCCGAAATTCTAATGAAAATAAAATGACATTCAACTACACGCATAATTAAACTAATGAATTACAAGACACAACTAAATGTTTCGTTATTACAAAGCACATTGAAAGTCGCCACATAGCATGACATGACACAACTGAACTCAACTCCAACTATTATATCGTAACACAACACAACAATGTCCCGTACAACACAATTTTATGCTAATCTGAATGCATTCGACATATTCAACTAGTAAGCATGCTCTTAAGTAATAAACTACAAATGTGTGATTTATTATAAATGCAAAATAACTTGTTTTATGTTCATACTCATCAATTTTTCGATTTTAGAAATTGGTTCATTAGTACTTTATATCATATTATGTCTCCGTTACATAAGCGTTTTCAATATGAAACTTGGACGTAATGTATTAGTTTTTGGTATGAATAATGACACTTGTACAGGCCCTAGGTGTAGCATTATTCGGTTGGTATTTCACACCCCCAAATGACAATGGCATTAAAAAACCAAGAAGATTAGTTTTATGCTCTTTTGCTGATTCTAAGGCAGCCCCTCGAAATTTTAAGGAAAACAAGACAACATTTATGTAAGATACAAAATAGATAATCAAACTAATAAACTACGAGACCAAGAAGATTAGTTTTATGCTTTTTTGCTGATTCTAAGGCAGCCCCTCGAAATTTTAAGGAAAACAAGACAACATTCATGTAAGATACACAATAGATAATCAAACTAATAAACTACAAGACACAACTGAGTGTCTTCATTATTACAAAATATATTGAAAATCGCCCCCACGATAAAACACAACTCAGACTCCAACTACTAAACATAACACGGACAACACATAAGTCTACGATGTCCGAAGACAAGTAGTCCAACCAATAAACTATGGGACACAACTGAGTGTCTTCATTATTACAAAATATACATTGAAAGTCACTCCACTACTAGACACAATTCAGACTCTTGTGAATTCAACTATTCGGGTTTATTCTCAAACATAAAGAACTCCTTAGTACTCTAATCCAAACCCTTACTCTTTCTAGACTTGAGCACTATATCATAGACATTTTTGGGATCACCAAGAGACTTGGCAACAGTCTTCCTCTCTAAGCACCTCTTAACCCAAGCCATTAGCTTAGGACACTCAGCCTCTATGCTAAAATTGGCAATCGCTTCGTAGGCATGAAACCACATGTAGAATCCAATAAGAGAAATATCCACATATCCAAAATTTTCACCTCCAAAATAAGGCCCGTCTCCCAATGCTCCTTCTAACACTCTGAAGATTTCTAGCACTTCTTTCTTGCCTTCTTCTGCCTCTTCTTTGTTCTTACTCCATGTTATCTTCCTCCCAGAATCATATAACTGCAATTGCATGATCCCAAGATTGTTATTCAAAGTTATAAGGGTAAATAACACGTCAAGGGTAAATATACAACTGTTGCGCAATTGTAAACATATAAATAACAATAACATTGACACACAAAAATTTAAGTTAAGTTCTACAACGCGCATACGTCTACTGTCGGGCTCAAAAGCTTACTAAATTAAAAATAAGGTTACATACTGTTGTTTTCATAGAACTTTAATCCCACCATGAGTTAATTTAATCAATGACCACTGAACTTTACTATGGTTACTACTTGCTCATCGATCTTTAAAATTTTACTTGTTACACACTGAATTTTATTATATGTTACTACTTGCTCATCGAAATTTAAAAGTTTACTCATTGCTAACCTAAATTTCAATAAAGTTACTCGTTACTAATTAAACTTTACTATAGATAACACTCATGAAATTGACATGAGTTTTCATGAGTGATTAATTGGAAACTTTATTCAAATTTGGGTGAACACGAGTAACCTTTTAAATTTAAGTGAGCTAGTAATCTATTACAAAATTGAGTGAACAAACAATAACTTTTTAAATTTCGATGAACAAATAAATAACATATAACAAAATTCGGTGATCATTGATTAAACTAACGCACCACCTACTCAACAACTCGAGTTGCTACTCTTAACTAGGTTAAAGAGGAGCCACTAACCTTATATGAGGCATTCGATTTGACATATACTATTCAAATGAGTACACGAATATCAAGATTAGTACTCCGAATAAATAGAATAATATTAAGGAAAAGATGGACCCTAATTCTTAAGATGACACCGTTTACCTTTTTGTCAATGTAATCAGCCCAAAACCTAGCTTGAGCTTTTTCATAAGGATCAGAGGGCAGAAGTGGAGCTTTATCATTCCAAAACTCATCAATGTATTGAACTATAATATTTGATTCACAAATTGGTTTTCCATTGTGAATCAAGACTGGAATTTTCTTGTGAACCGGGTTCATTTGCAGGAGCAGTGGAGACTTGTTTTGCAAAACTTCTTCCCTGTACTCATAATTAAGCCCCTTCTCTTCCAGTGCAATTCTAACCCTAGCTCCAAACATGCTTACCCAGTAATTCAACAAAATCAATTCATTGCCAGCCATTTTCTTGATTCTAACAAGAAAACCTCTATGCCAACGAATGTGTGTGTAAGACTAGAATTCCAAGAATTATTTTCGAAGGGAAAAAGGACATAGAAAGTAAGTAAGAAATGGGTGGATATAAATAGAAAGAATAGGGCGGTTGTATTTATTACATGTTTGGCTATGCTAAAAATATACTTAAAAGTTACTTTTAAATGTCACAATTTTAAGTTGAATAGCCAAAACCCTTGTGTGTTTTCAACGTGAGATTTTTCCCATAATATACATTTTCAATATGGTGGCACATTTACGAATGTCATTATTGAAATTCGTGTGCTCGTTTGACGTCTCAACTAAATATGATATGATACTATATTTTGAAAGAATATGTTCTGAAATAATAGATTGATGGAGAATGTGTGGTTAAAAATGAGTAAAAAATAAAAANAAAAATTTAAGTTAAGTTCTACAATGCGCATACGTCTACTGTCGGGCTCAAAAGCTTACTAAATTAAAAATAAGGTTACATACTGTTGTTTTCATAGAACTTTAATCCCACCATGAGTTAATTAAATCAATGACCACTGAACTTTACTATGGTTACTACTTGCTCATCGATCTTTAAAATTTTACTTGTTCACACTGAATTTTATTATATGTTACTACTTGTTCATCGAAGTTTAAAAATTTACTCATTGCTAACCTAAATTTCATTAAAGTTACTCGTTACTAATTAAACTTTACTATAGATAACTCATGAAATTGACATGAGTGATTAATTGGAAACTTTATTCAAATATAGGTGAACACAAGTAACCTTTTAAATTTGAGTGAGCTAGTAATCTATTACAAAATTCAGTGAGAAAACAATAACTTTTTAAATTTCGATGAACAAGTAAATAAAGTATAACAAAATTCAGTGATCATCGATTAAATTAACGCACAACCTACTCAACAACTCGAGTTGCTACTCTTAACTAGGTTATAGAGGAGCCACTAACCTTATGTGAGGCATTCGATTTGACATATACTATTCAAATGAGTACACGGATATCAAGATTAGTATTCCGAATAAGCATGTTAAAAGTAAATTCAAAATAGAATAACGACCAAATAAATGCATAATATTAAGGAAAAGATGGACCCTAATTCTTAAGATGACACCGTTTACCTTTTTGTCAATGTAATCAGCCCAAAATCTTGCTTGAGCTTTTTCATAAGGATCAGAGGGCAGAAGTGGAGCTTTGTCGTTCCAAAACTCATCGATGTATTGAACTATAATATTTGATTCACAAATTGGTTTTCCATTGTGAATCAAGACCGGGATTTTCTTGTGAACCGGGTTCATTTGCAGGAGCAGTGGAGACTTGTTTTGCAAAACTTCTTCCCTGTACTCATAATTAAGCCCCTTCTCTTCCAGTGCAATTCTAACCCTAGCTCCAAACATGCTTACCCAGTAATTCAACAAAATCAATTCATTGCCAGCCATTTTCTTGATTCTAACAAGAAAACCTCTATGCCAACGAATGTGTGTGTAAGACTAGAATTCCAAGAATTATTTTCGAAGGGAAAAAGGACATAGAAAGTAAGTAAGAAATGGGTGGATATAAATAGAAAGAATAGGGCGGTTGTATTTATTACATGTTTGGCTATGCTAAAAATATACTTAAAAGTTACTTTTAAATGTCACAATTTTAAGTTGAATAGCCAAAACCCTTGTGTGTTTTCAACGTGAGATTTTTCCCATAATATACATTTTCAATATGGTGGCACATTTACGAATGTCATTATTGAAATTCGTGTGCTCGTTTGACGTCTCAACTAAATATGATATGATACTATATTTTGAAAGAATATGTTCTGAAATAATAGATTGATGGAGAATGTGTGGTTAAAAATGAGTAAAAAATAAAAATAAAAATAAAAATTTTAATGTGTACCAAACATGAACTATATTAATTATATCAAGAAATCACTCCTTTCATTCTTGAGCGACGGAGGAATTGTACCGTGTGAGCCTTTTGTTTCTCATGCTTTTCCCGAGGGTCTCAAGAAAGTTGTAATCCAATAATACTTGAGGTCTGTTTGGTACCTGAAAGGGCATCAAAATCGTATTGAGTCATTTTTAAGATCGATTTTTTTAAGAAAGTAGCTCGAACCTTCACCTGTATTGATTAAATTGTACCTTTTAACACTGCCAAACATGGAATTGAAGGTGGGGTCGGTGGACCCATGGTCTACATGGTTCTTTGCAACCTTGAAAAATCGAATATAAGTATATTCTGGAAAAAGTAGTTGACAGGATTAAGTCATTGCTGTCGTCATCATATTAAATTTATGAAATTAGTTTTGAAATTTTGATGATTTTTTTTTTTATTTTAGAGAATTTAGAACCAGAAAAGCATTCTAGAAATGCTTGTTGCGTCAATGGAGGGGTATGGGACGGGACGATGATGGGAGTGAGGACGATTGTGCCCCTATCTACTCCATACCCCACGCCCCAATTAATTGACGAATTTCTATCTCGTTCGAAATATTTTTTGAGAAAAGATGTAGCTTATGTAAAAAAAAATTTGAACGCATAATGTAGCGTTACGTAAAATGAGCCTAAAAACACTTCTTAATGTTAATTAAATTAATCCGAAACTAATTTAACATTTATTTGTTTGTTATAATTGAATTTCTCAACGCTTCATTTTTCCATCTTATCAGTTCCTCTTCCTCCGTAACTCTGCTTGTTCATAAATTTTACTACCTTTGAAACTCAAAAAATTATCGACTATGGCTTACCCTTCAAATCTTCTTTCAATTTTGCTAGAGTATGGCTTAACTTGAGTCAAAATCGACCCTTTTAGTGTGTCTTAAATTGGATGGGATGCCTTGTTTGAACTCCAATCTTGTAGTGGAGAAGTGGTGGGTTCTTTATCATGATGAAATTCATATAGGACGGAGATGTTGTGATGCTATCCGAATCATCGAGCACCAATGCTCGCCTTCGATGCTTGGATCCCTAGGCATCACGACCGAAGAATGCAACATTTTTACGTGGCTACTGCACTCCGCCCTCCAATCGCACCACCTGCAACTCATTGTCCCCATAGTCTCACACGCTTGATATTGTAATCTATTATCACCACACTATCAAAAATGATGAAGTATTAACAATAATAAAAATCATGGCTTAATTATTTCGTGATCGATCGTTGAATATGTTTCCAATTTATCGATTAATTGAAATATATTCGAACTCGACTGGCCTATTTAGTTGCATCTCTCAATATAATTGTCACTAATTACTTCTACTAAACTAGACAAAATTATAAAGAAGAAACATGAAACGGGATGGTTTTGTTCAATTTAACTCATCAAATATATCATTTGAAGCATGAACTTAAAGACAACATTCAATCTCCAATATCCCTAAGAAATCTGAACTTAAAGACAACATATATTATATTTATTTTTTGTATTTCACACCTCAAAAGACAATCTGACAATGAGATTGTGTATGAATTACCCTTAAAAACACAACATTTATTTGATGCTCTATTCCTGATTCTAAGTTGTCCCCATCCAAATTCCAAGGAAAATAAAATGTCTTTCAACCACACACACAATGAAATCAATAAATTACAAGACACGACGGGATATTTTTTTATTATAAAGCACATTGAAAGCCACCACATGATAAGTGCACGAAAGTGGACTTTAAACACCAAATTACTATGCTAAACTGCCAAAAAGTAAATAGAAATTATAGGAATTAATTCGTGTTCTTGAGGTGGTGTTCTTTTTACTTTAAAATAATTTCTAATCCAATTCATGTATTTAATTTCAGGTTTTTATCCAAATGAAGAATGGATCTAAAAAAAATATTGGCCGGCGCTGTGCCGGCACTCTGCCTGGAAAGGCTTGTGGCACCGCAGCTTTGGTAGTGGGGGCCGCGGCTCCGTAGCGAAAAAGGATAATTTTCATCCATTTGGACTCTTCTTTGACCCATTCAAATTCTAATCTTCTTGGGGATTTTAAAAACACGAGAAGACAGCCAAAAAGAACATTTTTTGAACAAAAATCAAGGAGGAAAAACAAGAGAACCAACAATTTTATGGAGAACTAAACATCTTGGTGAAATTAAGAAGGAACTCAATGGGATTATGTAATTTCAACATTATTTGATTCATAGATTTAGATTTTCATTTTAAACAATTCTATTATTTAGATCTTCTTTTCATAAAAGTATTTTGAGATTGATTAAACTTTTATTAAATTCTTCATAGATTCAGTTATACTTTCTCTATTAAATAATTAAAATACTTGTTTAAGTTTTAATTTCATTTATCTGTTTTTACTAATATCATTCATTACTGCGTTATGTTTCAAATATATGGTTGTTTTTGAATTTTATCCTAGTAAACAAAAGTATGAAGGCTATGGCAGGAGAGTTAATCTTTAGAACTATAATTGAATTAAACTGATTTTAATTACATTTCTTCTAATTAAAAAAATTAGAACGAGCATCTCTGATTGAGTTATAAGAATAAATAATTGATAATGAGTGACCCAATCCAAGAGGAAATTTAGGCGCTTCACTATTTCAAACCTTGATTTTATTTTCATTCTAATTAATAAAAAATTTTCACACATTCAAAAGAACATTCACCTTTCGGATCCTTTTTAAGTATTTTTAATTATCTTCCTGTGGAATCGACACCCCAAAGTTGTACTACAATTACCACGTTATTCTTTGGGCATAATCACCACATAACATGACACAACTCAACTCCAACTACTAGATCGTAACACAACACAACATTGTCTCGTACAACACATTCTATGCTAATGTGGATGCAGTTGACATATTCAACAAGCTTCAAGCATGTTGAATAATAAACAAGTATCAAGTATGTGACTTATTATGAGTTTACATGACTTATTTTATATACATATTGGTCAATTTTTCGCTTTTAGAAATTGGTTCATTAGTACTTAATATCATATCATGTCTCCATTATAGATGAATTTTTAGGATGAAACTTGGACGTGAAAAAGAAAATATTTTCTGCCGATATTATCGTATTTGTTTTTTGTATTTCACACCCCCAAAAGACAATGACCTTAAAAACCCAAGAAGATTAGTTTTATGTTCTTTTGCTGATTTCAATGCAGAAATTTTAAGGAAAACAAGAAAGATACGAAACAGATAATCAAACCAATAAACTACGAGACACAACTGAGTGTTTTCATTATTACAAAATATATTAAAAATCACCCACAATAAGACACAGCTCACACTCCAACTCCTAACCTTAATACGGATGACACATAAGTCTACGATGTCCGAATGCAGATAATCAAACCAATAAACTATGGGACACAACTGAGTGTCATTCCTATTACATAAAACATTGAAAATCACGACACTACAAGACACGACTAAGACTTGTAACTCCTCCTGAACCTAACACGAACGACAGATAACTCTGCCGGATCCGATTATTCGGGTTTATTCTAAAACATAAAGAACTCCTTAATACTCTAATCCAAACCCCTAATCTTTCTGAACTTGAGCACTGTTTCATAGACAGTTTTGGGATCACTAAGACACTTGGCAACAGTCTTCCTCTCTAAGCACCTCTTGACCCATGCCATTAGCTTAGGACGTTCAGCCTGTATGCTAAAATTGGCAATGGTTTCATAGGCATGAAACCGCGTGTAGAATCCAATAAGAGAAATATCCACATATCCAAAGTTTTCACCTCCAAAATAAGGCTTGTCCCCCAATGCTCCTTCTAACACTTTGAAGATTTCTAGCACTTCTTTCTTGCCTTCTTCTGCCTCTTCTTTGTTCTTATACCATGTTATCTTCCCCCCAGAATCATATAACTGCAATTGCAAAATCCCACAATTGTAACTCAAAGTTTTAAGGATAAGC
>CAIGRB010160438.1:72011-83980 GCA_903798255.1 Fraxinus quadrangulata
TGTAACAAAAATTTGGGTTTTGGAGCACAATTGATATGCATACCTGAAGATCAACCTTCAGAATAATATTGAGTTGGTGCAAGTCTAATCCAGTAAGCTTTCCTGCCGAAACAGCAGAAGCCAAAGAGGAAAGTGTCACCTTTCCATCCCCAGCTTTTGCAGTTATACGCTCATTTCTCAAATACTCTGCCCGTGACTCTGCTTTTTCACGAGCAACATCAAGGGAGCCAACTACCTCAAATTCGTCACCAGCTAAGGGAACATTGTTCAACCCAATTACCTGAGTGTGCAGAATAAATATTTAAATTCAAGTTTTGGAAAAAAACAGCTACATATGATAAGTTCCACCAATTATCAGGGCTAAGAGAAAGAGACAGACTTTAAAGAGACATCAAATGAGAAAGAAATTTAATAGAGTACATTGTTTGAATTGATTGCAATAATGAACGCCAAGATACTTATTTATTTTTTCTGCCTCAACCAATTGTCATAGAATTTTTCTACCTGATATGAAATATAATCAATTCAAAATCAAGTACCTTGTCCTTAAGGTTTCACTTCTGAAAGATGAAATAAGAAAATAGAGGTAGAATTTAATCTGGTAAAATTATAACTTTATTCTTTCTCTTTTACATGATTTTTGGAGGAAATTCAAGTTAGGCTCCTTTCACAACAAATAATCAGTTCATGTGATTGATTTGTGCAGCTCCAAGTCCAAAAACACCCGAGTCGATGCAGAAAATAACATAATCATAAGAATAAAAATAAAGGTGGAAAGGCTTAGAAATTATTGATGAACCTAAATAAAACTAGCATCTTCACATTGTTACAATATTTGAATTATTTTGCTATCACAATAATATCAAATTTGTCTTCCCCTGCCAGATTATCCTAGCAGTCTTATCATTCATTAATATTTTAACTCTTCACATGTAACAAGCAAATTATGTTGTCATGAGCTGCTTAAAGCCTTCACTTGCAGTTAAAAAAAAAAAAAAAGAAAGAAAGAAAGAAAGGTTTTTCTAAAATTCTATTTAAAAACATGTGCAAAGGATATATTACTTCACAAGCAAAAGTGTTTCTTTTCCATGATTCCAGTAAATTATTTTTTTTGTTAATTTTATTTAACTTATTATAATTCAAAAACTGATTGAAATGAGTAAATCTCTTCTACAACATGTCATTTCTTAATTGTATTTATTTGGACAAGGGTTGAAGCATACTCCTCTACAACTTATGACACAGGATGGATTTCTAGATGGTTATGGTCCGTTGGTTGCGAAAAGATGTACATATATTGGTAGCAAGAAGGAAGGCCCTTTGGAAGACTTAAACCCATGTTTGCGATTAAGTGTATGAAAGAAAAGAAAGTACATAAATATTCCCTTCTTCTGGGTTTACATGAAAGGACAAAGCAAAATCAAATAGAAAAATTACTTTCTTCTTTACTCCTCTTACCTTCTTTTCCCTCAGAACCAAACACAACTTCAGGGGTAGTTATTTCTTATTATCAACTTATACCTGATGAGAAGGTTGGATATGTGATAGTAGGTTAAAGAGTCAAAGAAACTGAATATCGAGTTTATAAAATAAGCAAGAGACTCAGAAATTTTAGCAAGAGAAGGCCATCACCTACAAGTTATGATACTGAATGAGTAGCAAATGACCAAAATCGAAGTATACGACAGACTTGAACATAAAGATTCTTAAAGATAACGCAGAGTAGCACATAGTTGTTACTCAAGTTGTACTTCAGCAGTTAATCTTACAGACCCACACAAGGAAACAAGAAAAAAAATCTAATATATGTCATAGATAACTGAGTTAATAGTATATGCAACATAGAAGATCCAAAATATAATATTGCAAACGTGGCATCTTTCCAATTACAAAAGTCATTTTGGAGATCAGGAGGAAAACTCATATTCAAATATTGAAATCCATATATGAAAACCGCAAATATTGTAAAGGCACGCATATCTAGATTGAAATTAGATACAAATATCATGACACCATAACAATAATAAACAAGAATTAGAATATAAAAAACGAAACTAGCAACATACCTGTACAGGCATAGAGGGTCCTGCTTCATCAACACGCTTCCCTTTATCATCAAACAGAGCCCTCACCTGATTGTTGGCAAAATAATGAAGTTCTTGAATATAGGATAACAAATTTAATTGATGCAAGTAACTAATCTTGCACCAAGTATCAACCATATTTTAATGAACATAACAGTGACCTTTTATATCATAAAAAGGTTCAACAAATTTCAAGTCTCCTCTACCAACCTTCCCAAATGCTTCACCGCAAGCTACCACATCTCCTCTTTTCAATGTGCCATTCTGAACAATAAATGTAGCTACAGGCCCCTTAGATTTATCAAGACCAGCTTCAATCACTGTTCCCTTAGCATTCCTATGTGGATTAGCCTTCAGGTCTTGCAACTTGGAAGGAAAATCACAAAACCCATATTCAAAATTATAGTCAAGAAGACATACAAGTAAGTTCAGCAAAAAAATTAAAATTCTAACATCAGCTACAACCTTCAATACTTTTTGATTCTCAAGAATTTAGGGGATGTGCCCAGGTGAGCAAGACTGTGAAAATGTGCCAATTCAAGTCGAAAGAAAGCCAACACATGCATATTAATGCTAAAAATAGATCATTAAATGACCAAAGCAGTCAAATGGATGGCAGTCTCTAAATAACTAGAACTGCTGAGAAATTAGGAAACAGAATTAGTTTATCATTGAAAGAAGAGTGTAAAACTACCTCAGCCACAAGTATAATGGTCTCCAGCAAATCCTCTACATTCTCCCCTTTAAGAGCACTTATCTGTTATAGAATATTCAGCAATAATTTGAATAAACACAAAGAAATATTTGTAACAACCGAAAATAAACTTTCATCTATTTCATCTTGACATGTTTTGTTAATTTTTAGATATCGAGGGATTAATTTAAAAATAAGTTTTCATGTCAATATTTTAGTTATTCAGCCAAATAATCAAGTATTCATTTAGCGAGAAATTTCATATCGATATTAGGCTTGTTTCGAAACTCATATTAAATGGAGAATTTTGGACTGGAGAAAAAAGTTATTTCGAATAAGTTAGGCCTAAGTTATTGTAGTTCAAAAGAAGTTCTATTTTAGTTAAGGTTAGTAAAGCACTTGACTAGTTTTATCAGCCACCGTGAGTCACAGGAAATTGAAATTTGACCTTTTGATTTTGGATTAGGATGAAAGCTTTTAGGATTTGTTTTAATTGATTTTCATTGGAATGAATTATAACCAATTCACTCATTTTTGAGCAATTCACTTGTGGATTTCAAAAATTGACTTGGAAACCATTTGTTTATTTAAAATCCTTCATTATCTCATCTTTGAGAGTTACATGGCTAAAGTCTCCTAATTACTCATTAACTCCTATTGACGATAGATTACAAGTTATCCGAGATACATAAAATACATAGTACACACTGAATAGATATTATATGCGTAGCAGCCACACCAAAAATATAAAAAAGCAGAGAATATTTTCACGTTGAAGATTCGAAATGAATACCGGTTGACGTAGTCAGTACCATATTATTGTGAATAAAGGTAGGATCCGTGAAGTTGTTGTTAGATGAATTTAATTTTCATTTAAGCATGTTATTAGCTATATTTGCTCATGAAGTATATGAAGTGTTTTTAAGGGTTTCTCTTAAATGTTGATGCAAGAAATATTACATGATTAACTCATGGTCGTAGAGGTTCATCAGAATTTTAAGTTTATATGTTTAACTGATGGTCACAGAGGCTCATCAGAACTTTAAGTGTATATGTTAAACTGATGGTCGCAAAGGCTCATCAGAACTTTAAGTAGATCGTTTGATTATCGATTTGCATATTTATGAAGGCAATATGTAAGGATGCATAATTAAATGATTATTATGTTCATATAGCATGTGTAGGCTACTGAGTATTTCTTTGAGATGTCGTCACTTCCCCCTCCCGCGCCCTACCCCACCTTGGACGAGGCGGGGCGGGGCTCGGGGCAGGTGCGGAGCGCGGGCTTGCCCCGTTTCCTGCCCCTTTATTTTTTTTTTTCCAGTTAAAATACAAATTCAAAATTTTAAGATTCAAAGCAAATAATGCTCAAATTAACTACATTAATATCCAAAACAAGCACTCGAAACAAACAATGTCCAAAATTAATTAATTAATTATTTTTTGTTCTTCACGGGGCGACCGCCCGCCCCAAGACCCGAGACGGGGCGGCGATCCCCACCCCGCCAACCCGTTGGGGCGGGGCAAGTTTTTCTGCCTTCACTCACTCCTATTTAACCTTTTTAGAGTAATCGGAAATCCAGCGACAACTTGGCATGTGTTATTTTTTGAGAAATTTAATTCTTTGGGGTGTTCCAGAAATTTGTAGTTTAAATTCATGTTTGGAGACAAAAAGTTCTAATGTTTGAACATGCGGTTTAGTAAATTCCAAAATTATGCCATTGTTTTGAAATTGTGCTATGGTCGGTATATTTAGAATTTTAGCATGTTTTTAAATAATCCCTTGTGAGTTATCTATCATATGCAACTGAAAATTGGTCGATCGGAGTCCCGTAGAATTTATTATAGCAATTTTAGTAAACTGTGACAAGTCAAATCTGGGTTTACAGAACAGCTTGTTCAAAAAATAATTTCGTACCTCAAACACTGTCGGCGAGATCCCGAATTTTTATATGTTGTACTTATATAAGTTTTATACCTTTCTATAAAATTTCAGAAATTTTCGTCTAGGTTTGCTAGGTCAAATAATTTTTGCAAACTCACTACGCAACTGTGTAGAAAACTATTTTAGCTTGCTTTTTTTTAAAAAAAACTCCCAAATTGTTTTGTTCTGTATTTTTTTCTAAGTTTATATGTTTTAAAAAAAATGTTATGATTATATAGTTTGAGTAAATAAATTCTAATTCAAAAACTTTCTTTAATCTCGTATTTTGGAGATTAACGTTAAAGAACTCATGTTTGATAACGCGTTGATTTATTAGAATTCGGGGTGTAACAATATTAGAATGCAAATAAAACTTCAAGGTTGCAATTTTGTCACCTTAACCATTGGGAAACTAACTACATCAATATCCAAAGCAAGCACTCGAAACAAACAATGTCCAAAATTAATTAATTATTTTTTTTTTGTTCTTCACGTGGCGATGCCCCGCCCGCCCAGAGACCCGAGACTGGGCGGCGATCCCCACCCCGCCAACCCGTTGGGGCGGGGCAAGTTTTTCTACCATCACTCACTCCTATTTAACCTTTTTAGAGTAATCGGAAATCCAGCGATAGCTTGGCATGTGTTATTTTTTGAAAAATTTAATTCTTTGGGGTGTTCCAGAAATTTGTAGTTTAAATTCATGTTTTGAGATAGAAAGTTTTAATGTTTGAACATGCGGTTTAGTAAATTCCAAAATTATACCATTGTTTTGAAATTGTGCTATGGTCGGTATATTTAGAATTTTAGCATGTTTTTAAATAATCCCTTGTGAGTTATCTATCATATGCAATTGAAAATAGGTCGATCGGAGTCCCGTAGAATTTATTATAGCAATTGCAGTAAACTGTGACAGTCAAATTTGGGTTTACAGAACAGCTTGTTCAAAAAATAATTTCGTGCCTCAAACACTGTCAGCGAGATCCCGAATTTTTATATGTTGTACTTATATAAGTTTTATACCTTTCTATAAAATTTTAGAAATTTTCGTCTAGGTTTGCTAGGTCAAATAATTTTTGCAAACTCACTACGCAACTGTGTAGAAAACTATTTTAGCTTGCTTTTTTAAAAAAAAAAAACTCCATATGTTTAAAAAAAAAATATTATGATTATATAGTTTGAGTAAATAAATTCTATATTCAAAAACTTTCTTTAATCTCGTATTTTGGAGATTAACGTTAAAGAACTCATGTTTGATAACGTGTTGATTTATTAGAATTCGGGGTGTTACAATATTAGAATGCAAATAAAACTTCAAGGTTGAAATTTTGTCACCTTAACCATTGGGATGTCACCACCCCATTCTTCTGGCATCAAACCAATTGAGGAAAGATCTTGCATGACTCGATCAGGATTAGCTCCTTCCTTATCGATCTACAATCATGGAATAAAATAAAGAGACAACACAATTCAGAATGCCAATAGGAAACACATCAAACGAGCAATAACCAAGAGCATAACAAAGACACCTTATTAATGGCAACAATAATCGGCACTCCAGCTGATTTGGCATGAGCAATGGCCTCATTTGTTTGTGGTCGGATGCCATCATCAGCTGCTACTACAATGACAGCTATGTCTGTGACTCTTGCGCCGCGGGCTCTCATTGCTCCAAAAGCCTGTGGAAATGGATAGAAGGCTTAACATAAAATACTAAAAAGAGCTACAAAGTTATTCCTGGAGTTGATCTCATGAGAGTGTTAAAATGAACGTGTAACGGATAGAACAAATGAGTCCAGTACCGTAATAAAACCTTAAGATATAAATACAGGCAAAATAATAAGATTACCTCATGTCCAGGAGTATCAAGGAAAACACATGTTTGTGGCTTGCCATCAATAGGTACTTGAACTTTATACGCCCCAATTCCTTGTGTAATTCCACCAGCTTCAGATGCTGCCACCTAAACATGTAACAATTATAATGCATGTTGCCAGTATGCTATAAGCCATCATCATATTTAAAAAATGGAAAAAAAAGGAGCGTGAAGTGAATAATGGTGCCAGTATACCTTGCTCTTTCGTATGTAATCCAAAAGTGTTGTCTGCATATGGAGAAAAACACATTAACTGGAGCTTGTAATGATAAAGCATCTATTAAAGCTTGAAAAAATTGAGTAACCTGACCTTTCCATGATCAACGTGACCCATTATAGTTAGAACAGGAGGCCTATATTCTAATTTATCCAAGTCGTCTTCATCAAACATTTCCTTCTTTTTTGCCATTTCTTCCACTCTGACACGGGTAGCATCAATGATTTCCACTTCATACTCTCTGCATATCATTTTCACCATGTCTTTGCTAAGCTTTTGCACGCCATCAGGCTTAATTCCCTTAGAGTATAAATACCCAAGAATTTCACCTTCACTGATGGCCAAGTTGTAGGCCAACTCCTCAGTTAACATACCATCTTCATCAACCTCCATAATTTCTATTTTCACAGGTGCGGCATCTTTAGCTGCCTGAAGTCTAGCAGCCTTTCGGCTTGCCTTGGTCCATTTTCTCCCCTTCCTTGCAGTTGCTGCGCCTGGAATGGAAACATCAAGTTCAGAAGCATCTTCATCAGGGATATCATCATCAACCATTCGTCTACGCGATCCTCCGGATGGACCTCCCTTTTTCCGAAACTCATCCTTGAACTTCCCAGGCGGGGGACTCTTCCCAGGTTTCGGAGGAGCTAAAACAGCTTGAGCAATCAGAGGATCAACCACAGGTTTCTTAGAGGCAAACTTGTCAATCAAAATTGGCTTGCGCTCTTTTGCTGCTGCAGTTGAATTGGTTTCATCAGCAACGGAGGACTTTGCAGTTGCATTTACATCTTTCAAAATGACAGGTCTTTTTATAGAAACCGGTGGAGCAACAGAGGGTTTCACTTGTAACTGTGGTTGAACTTTCTGTGGTGGCTGAGGCGGTCTGGGTGGCATAATAGCATGAGATGCATCCTTCCCTCTATTATCTATTCTCGCATCCTGTTTCACGGCTTCCTTCACAACTTTTGGTGCAGTAGCCACAGGATTCCCCTTCCGCCACACACTTTTCGAAGCCTTCGACTTGCTATTTGAATCAGCCGTTGAATTAACTGGTTTACCATTCTTTAGGCCTGTATTTTGATTTGCTGATGGTTTATTTACAGAAACATTTGGCTCCTTACTTTTCTCTAGCTTTTCCGCCATCTCCAACACTTCTCCCAGTGACTCGATTGCCTTACTCCTCTCCTCCTCACTTTCACTTGTCTTTCCATTATCTGAATCCTCTTTAAGTTTCACTTCATCCCAAGGCATATTAAGAACAGTTTCAACCTTAGACCCCGGTTTCAAAACCGGCTTGGGAGCCGCCTTGAGAAATGCATCAGTATCATTGTCTTTACTACCTCTACATGTAGAATCAGTAGATGTCGAAGTCCCTTGTTCCGTGATGTAATTAGTTGTTACAGAATATTTACACATACCCACATACCTCCATCTCTTTCCACCAAAAAACCTCCCAAAATTATTCCCATTTCCACGAAAAGAAACCCGTCTAACTAAACAAACAGACCCTTTAAAATGACCAGAAGAAATCATGCTCACGCTTCCCAAATTTACAGGGGAAGCTAAAGAGGCCATACTCAAACACTTATATATCCTTCAACATTAAACCGAATTCCCCAAAAAAACAACAGCTTTCTACAATCAAAATCAGAAGCTCTTATGAACCCCCTTCAATTTATATTCTAAGTGAGTTATTTCCAAGAATTGACAAAATTAGTAATATTCTTCGACAACTGAGAAAACCCAGTTCAGAAAACATCAAAAAGATCCAAAAAAATCACAAAAAGAAAGAATTGTATGAACCTGTAGTAATTAACGAGTGAAGTGTATTTTCTTGAAAAGATATTTAAATTTCCCTGCAATAAAGGGGTGAAGAAAACCGTGTGGCTGTAGAGGGAGGATCCAGAATTTGGCAAGTCCTTTTGGGTTGGGTTATGCTTGTGTGGCTCTTTCTACGCCTGTCAACTGTCGACATTGCATGATGAGGCACTGGCTAACGTTTTCTCCCGCAACATTTTCTTTGATTTTCGTTATCCAATAATTCTACTTCACAATTTTTACATTCTTCATACATTGTCACATCATTACAATTTTAAAGTCTCAAAATTTTCAACGATTACACCTAAAAATATAGAGTGAAGTTTCTTGAAATTTTTAACAACTCACGCACATTTTATAATTGTTCACATAGTTACAATTTTAAAGTGTCAAAAATTACAAAGATTACACCTAAAAAATTATAGTGAAGTTTTTTGAGATTTCGACAGCTCTCGATCATTTTATAATTTCCGTAGAATGTTAATATTATATTAAAGAGACAACGAAAATGGAACAATATATCTAACCTCTAGACTGTACACCCAAAAAGACAAGTTTACGATGAAATATTTATTTTCTTGCAAAATAAAGAAAAAAAAATTCTACTCTTGCCAATAAAATTTTATGAAAAAATAGAAACTAGGTGCGCACATATTAAAGAAACTTGGATTTGGATTGAGTAAGAGATTGGTAGGTGAAACGATTCATCAAGTGATACCGTAGCAATAGTTGATAAAGGGAGGAATTGTTGAACTTTTAATTTTATATATGCTTTAATTAACTAATTGGGACATATTAAAAATGACAACAATGCTATAGGTGCAGAAATATTTTCACAGAAAAAATACAAATAGACACTTGACGGATTATCACCGGAAGATAATGAAAGCACAAAAAAATGTAGCCATATACAATTTCTGTCCCTTTTTTGTATTTGCAAAATAATTTATTATCAACAATGCTATAGGTACAAAATCATTTTCATATATATCATACAGATGAACACTTGACAGATTATCACTGGAAAATAATAAAACCAAAAAAATGCAGCAATACAGGTGCAGCAGTTGGCAGCACCCGTGTTGGCAACAATTGTACAATTTCTATCTTTTTTTCGTGTACTTGCAGAATAATTTATTATCAACAATGCTACAGGTACATAAATATTTTCACAGAAATCATACAGATGGACACTTGGTAGATTATTACTAGAAGATGATAAAAACACACAAAAATGCAGCCATACACGTGCTGCCAACGCAACACTACTACAATTTTTGTCCATTTTTCATATACTTCTAGAATAATTCATTATGAAAAGGTTTTTCTCTTTTCTGTCGCGTGTATAAGTCATCACGTACAACGAGCGTGATGAGGAGCTAGTCATTGTCAAAATCATTATGGATTATACTCGCATTTTGTAATAGCGATTTTGACGTGCTTAAAAAATTTGAAAATTTAACTTATTATTCAAGTTTTATAATTTGGTTAATTTGTCATATATATCGCTGGTTTGGTAAAGCTTTTTTTTTTTGCCTTTTTTTCTAAATTTTAAGTTGTTTTTATTTATACATTTTATAAGATCATCATGATTAAAATCTCTGTCTGTCACTTCCTTTTTAGAATTATTTTGCAAGTACAGAAAAAATGACATAAATTGTACAGGGCTGCTTTTGGCTGCACCTTTTTTTTTTTTTTTTGTATTTTTAGTGATAATTTGTCAAGTGTCCACCGAAAATCCGTGAAAATAGTGATGTTCCTATTTTCACAAAAATCATACACACTTGGCAGATTACATGCAGCACCTGTACTATTTCTGTTCCTTTTAACTATACTTGGCAGAATAATTCTTTCATAATACATCACTGAAAGAGACTTTACAGCACAGAGCTGACTCCGAGGTCTGACACTGTAGAGAGAAAGAGAGAGATACAAATAAATATATTTACATACAGCGATACGGAGAGAGAGACAGAGATTAGAGTGCCTTTTGATTACGAAATATTGTAGTGTTGAATTAAGCAAAGATCTGGAAATTGATGTAAAATGCCTATCTTTTGCTTTACATTATTTTGAATTTTATGTTCTGGGTTTTCATCTGACAGTAGGGAGTTTGAATGGAAGAATTAAAATTTGAACATTGCTCCCGCTTACATTACAATTCTGCAAGAAAATTGATGAAGTGGCTTTGTAGTTACTGAAGAGTTCTGCTCCATTACTCGAAATAAAGAACAAAGAGTACCAGGGAAAAATATGATATCTCCCTATGGAAAGAAATTTACATTTTTACTGTTTGTGTCTTTGCCCTTGTCGTTGTTGAGAAAAATTCTACAACGAGATAGAATCTGAAAAGTGGAGTTGTAATCTTAACAACTGGTTTCTTGTTAAAAGATGATGGAAAGTTACAAGCTACCAAGAGATACTTGTCATCATTTCACTATATAACTCACATAAGTACTTTTTCTCTGCTCTTTTAAGCAGTTCTATAGGGACATCATCTCCTGCTGTTCCTACAAATGCTGGCAGCACAGACTGGTTTGTTCAAGTGCAGAACTCGAAATGGGGTTCTCTTTCTCGCATTGGGTCGCAGCCCATGTGGACATCATTGAGCACTAGTGCTGGTGATTTTGCTCTTGGATCATCCCAACCTTCGTGCAGACCTTGGGAAAGAGGTGATTTATTGAGGCATCTCCCAATGTTCAATCCTGCCAATTGGTTTGGAAAGCCCAAGTTTCATGGACCGCATATTTGGCTCCCAAGGTACTACGACTTAAGGCCGCCTTCCCCTCATTCTGAGGCCGGCAAGCTCAAATAACTGGCGCACACACACGCTATGAGTAGGATGTTAGGGAAAATACATGCATATGATCATATCATTAGTGCACTATTTGGTAAAATAGGCCTCACGCCTAGTTGTTAGCGTGTTTGCCTTGCCGAATGGGGAGATAAGCATTCTTACTGCGTGACATTCTCCCTCATTCAAATTCGCTTACGTCCTCGTAATGAGAAATGAGTTTCGTATCAACAAGCATTCGTCTCATTGCAAGAATAACACGGCACCACCTCCACATAGACGGGCATTCACAAATTCACAGTAACTCGTACTTACCGCCTCCAACACCAACCTTCACCCTCTGTCTCTTTGAACATTAGTTCCTCGGATTGACGGCCTTCAAACTGCAGCGCCTCAACATATGTCGAATAAAACTTGCAATGTGCGCTCCTCGAAAACTCCTTGAAAGATACCTAGGCAATTGCACAACGCTACCCTTTTTCATCCGTCTTCCCCACATTTTCCTTCATCGTGTTTCACCAGCTTGCCGACACGATTCATGGCCCAAAATCTTTTTTCCGCAAGAACA
>CAIGRB010160438.1:95682-115256 GCA_903798255.1 Fraxinus quadrangulata
TGACCTCAAGTCAAATGACCAATTTCACTATATAACGTTAGAGATTAACCACTAACACTCAGATAGTTATCCATGTGGAAACTTCCAGCGGGTCTCCAATATTTTGTTCTATAACAAAACATCAACGTGTTCATTCAAGTGTCACAACACTTTAGCTTGTGAGATCAGCTACTTACTTCACAAGTAAGAATGACACACGCGATTGTCTATCCGTAATACCGATATCCATATCTCGTTATTACTTCGACCACAGACGATTTAAGATTCAATCATATCAAATTTGTATATCACAATCACAACTCCTTGTGATTAACAAATCACCAATACTTGAATCCACGGATTCTATTATTTAATCTATTAGAATATAAATTCAACTAAATAATAGATATATAAAGTGTTTATATTCAAAGTTGATTGGACTTAAGTCATAACACTTACACGCAACTCATTCAGCTAAGATTTGAGTTAGAACTGGATGTCAATTGGAGATGTGGTGATCTGGTATTTTTCATTGTCTATTGAGAACTCGTGCAATAATTAATGAATAGCTCCAAATGATCTAGTGTGAACTAGCTTATTCTCAAGAGATGTTAGATAAGATTTTGCCATTTTGCAACACTTGCAACCATTTTGCTGAAAGTTCATATGTTCTTTGGACTTGATTGTTTTCTTTCTTTCTTCTTCTTCTTCATTTTTTTTTTCAATTTTTGGTTGGCCAAAAAGGGGTTGGTTAGTAGTATGTATATGAAGGTTCCCTTTGCATATTTTTCTGCATTAAGGATGTTGGTTGGGGCATTTGCTTCTGTTTGGCAACCATGGAAATTAGTTTAACTTGGGTCCTAACCCAAAATTGTATATATATCAAGTTTGAAGAAATAGAAGACCTATTTTTCCTAAAAACCTAGTTTGGTCACTTTTTGTTTTTCCTCTCTTTTTATTAAACTGGTTTTGTGTGAGGAAGGAGATATAAAATGCCAGTATTGTTTGAAAGATTAATTAATCCTCTTATCATTTATGGTTGAACTTCTTGGAATATTAATCTTGTTCAATTTAGCAAATGCTGTAGCTTGAATGGATTGGAGCTAGTTTTAGGCCAAAATTTGAAGAAGTTTCTACAGTCCATCTTTGTAAAAAGTTCAGAGTCAAGCTTACAATAGGATACGTTTAGGATCATCTTTGAACTAGATTTTATCAGATTATTTTTGGTTGAGAAGGTTCAGGTTTGCCTAATTTCCTTTTATGGTCGCCAAGAACATTGATACACGGTGAATCTAATTTATAACATGTACATGTCAACATGTGGATAAATTATAACACATTACCAGATGCTGCTCGAAAGAAGGGTCCTTCTCTGGCCTAATATCATCGATTATGTTTGATCTTCTCTTGCAACTGAAGTATGTCCACAGTGTAATTGAGAAGTCTATCAACACTTTGCTGTGTATTGATTTGTTATTAAAAATTTGACGCATTTGCTTGCAGTTGAGAATGCTGTCTGAAGCAGTCTTCACAGATCAAGTTCATGTCTAAATAAACTGATCTTCAAGAAGTTACTCGTTGCTCTCGTGGGGCCATCTTTAGACGAATTCAAAATTCCGTTAGCTGTAATGTTTATCGATAAATGGTACTTCTGTAGTGGTTTTTCAAACCTTAAATCCTCAGATTACTTGTTTTTGAGATTCCTTTGGTAATATAGATTGTTTTGTGATTGATTTTGTTATGTACTTGTATCATTCATGTTGATTATTACATACCCCGAGCGATATTGAAAATGGGATACATCAATTAAAATTTTATTATCTATCAGATTAATTATAGATACGAGTTTATAGAACACTTCATTCCCATCTGAGAACGTTAAGTCCCACAAAATATCTTTGCAAGATTATTTGATTATTTCAAGATATTGCGATTATTTGATTATTTCAAGACAATGATGTTACTCAAAAATCAAAAGTCTAGTTCCAAGATATGTTGTTGAAAATTTCAACTGATATTTTCCTTAAAAACGATTATCTTTTACCAATAACAAAAAATATGGGAAAATTTCATCGAATGTCCCCCAACGTATAAATTTATTTCATGCCAATCATTCAATTTTCGCCTGAAATAGGACTTGAGAATGATAGAAGCCTCACATCTTTCTCTTGTTCAAAATCGAGCACGAGATTTCTTTTCATACAACACTTATATTCATTTAAGTTAGATCAAAAGTCAGACAACAAGAGGCAAATGAAAGTCGAATGAAAATTTGGTTTTTATTCGATCTCGGACATTATTTCAATTTGACCATTCCATTTATTATCATTACCAAACATAACTTGGCCAACAAAATTCACGACCCAAAGACACATTTGTTTGGTTTCTAAGAGAAGCAATAAATTTATAGACGAAATAGTCAAATTGAAATAAAAATACAATTGAATTATGAATATGAAACAAATTAAAATTGAATTACTAATATGAAACCAACTTGTACTTTAAGTGACCTTGAGTGAAATTTTCCGGAAAACTAACTTGTACTATGGACAGCTGGCAAACGGTGATTGGTAAACTCGGTCAAGAGAGCGAAATAGAAAAGACCTATTTATTTATTTATTTTCAAAAACCCTAAATTTTTTCATTACGAGACCTTAAGCCCTAAGTTTCTCTGTGTTTGATAACCGAGAATGGATCCGCAGCCCGAACCTGTGAGCTACATCTGTGGAGGTACTGCAAACCCTAAATATACTTACACATACACGTATATAAGATGGTTATGACTGTAATTTGATATTGTGTGTGGTTAAATCTTTTTAGCTGATTATAAAATGATAAAATTGGGTTTGCAGATTGCGGACAAGAGAACACGCTGAAGCCGGGGGACGTGATTCAGTGCCGCGAGTGCGGTTATCGCATTCTGTACAAGAAACGTACCCGCAGAAGTAATTTTTTTTTTTCAACTGCAGCAATTTCTTTATTTGGTCCTTTGTGGAATGTATTTTTGTTTAGTCCTTTTTATTTGGTGATTTTTTAGTTTGTTATGATTATGATTGATTAACGACAAGGTTAGTCGATTACATATTTTTGGTTTTGTTTCTTTGTAATTCTATGGTGGTGTGGGGTGGTGTGGTGTGGGGTATGAGTAATATCAGAAGTGTTCTTTGAAACAAAGTCAGCCAAGCCCTTGGTTAATTGCTTGATTTTTTATTGTTGCCCATATATTTTAATGTACTTTACTACTAGGTGGTGGTTGTACTACTCTTTGGTTTTGGAAGGAAGTTCCTTTTTTTTTTTCTGGGATAGCTGTTGAAGGCACAATTTTTCAGGCAGTTTTCATGTTAGGGTCCGTTTGATTGCAATAATGGAATTTGGGTGGAAATAAAATGAATTCTAAGGAATTGAATTGTCTAGAACTTGTTTTATTGTGAATTGTCAATTAATTGTGTTTGATTGGTATAATTTTCTACCTGAAAAATATTGAAATTTTGGATCTTTTGGTGTTCGTTTTCCATGGAAATTGTTCATTAAATTGATAAAATTTATTATAATTGGGGAAAGAATTTGTTTTAATTGCCATAAAAAAAAGGCCTAGAAAACCAAAAACCACCAAAACCATGGGAAAGCAAATTCAAGAAAAACGTGGAAAATTGTGTCACGTGAAGTGAAGTTGGAAAACCAATTCCCTAGAAAATTTTGACTATCAAATAGCCAAAAAAGTGGAAAATGAAAAATAATTTCCAACTTCCATGGAAAATTCTGACTATCAAACATGGCCTTAGAGATTTTGAAAATTTTGGTATTCATGTTATGATGGTAAAGTTGAATTTTATCGGTTTTGCTTGGCTAGAAAAATTCTCTAGGTTTGGTGGTCTAAAGCTCCATTTCTTTCCCATGAAAATGGAGAAAAGAATTGTTTTTTTTTTTTTTGAAATCTATATTTCAAAGATTACTTCTCTGGAAAGATAGTTTCATTATTCTCATAATGAGTTCAACAACACTTCCAAATTTGTAGAAAATTTATAACAAATTTTCTTGAAAATTCTCATTTGTGGACATTCATGGTAGAGAACGATTAATAAGATAGCACTCATGACAAAATTTGGGGCCTGCTTGAAAATTGTTGAAATTATTAAAAGAAGAGAACTGTGCTTTATATGGCTTAAATATCATATCTTTCCAGTTTTAACCTGTGTTAAGCTTGTCTCTTGCTGTAATTATAATGGATAATTGGTTTCAGAACAGGATTTACATTATTATATTGCATTTTATATGGGTACTTCTAAATTCTACTATCAGTCTTGATTCTTTTCACCAAGTAGGCAATGATAGTTGCCCTTCTAAAATGCAATATTACCTTGTTGAGATTGTAGCTGACTGAAGATTCCCTTCTTTATATTTATGCACATAATTTCTCTTTGGCAACTACTTCTACCATAATTTATATTGTGTTTTGCAGTTGTCCAATATGAAGCACGTTGAAACTGCCAGACTCAAAGGTCCAGTGCATATTGATATTGTCAACGATAAGAATTCCTACTGCAGTACTACTGCTACATGTTTTCTGATGTTTAATAAGTTGATGGGAACTGTTACTCTAAAATTCTCTTTTTTACCGTGCTGGTTGTTGATCTGGGGCAACGTTGTTTGTGTTCTGAAAACGTAACTACATGGTTGTATTATATTACTGTTCATATTCGTGGTAACCAACTTGTTTATTTTTATCATTTAAAGTTTTATTACTGGCTCTTGATAGTTTATTTCCATCCTGGAATTTTGATTAGCAAGATGTTGCATTTAAACACACAAAACAGAAGGGACTCTTGAGTAAAGATTTTACGTTTTATTAGATGAGCTGTTCACAAGGCTAAGGCAATTGGTGCATCATAATTGCTGAAAAGTCTATATGAGGAGATGAGTGTAAGGCCCTGCATAGCATAGTGTAACAATGAATGTTATTGCTATGGCTCCACGTAAGGGTGGCGTCCCCTTTTTATATTCCAAGTACACTACCTCCGTCTATATCGCATCAGCTGCCAGGATTTTGTAGGTCGAGAACGAAGAATATCAAGTCTCAGGACATGGTTGATGGCTTTCGTATGGCGGCCTCGACGGCGAAGAAAAGGGATTAATCAGCACAAATGCCACTAGCATGCATTAAATATCCGTGCATACACAAACCTTTCTATCACCAAATTCACTAAGAAATACCTGGAAGCTCCAATATCAAAATAGTGTACAAGGAACCAAATCCATTAGTCTGTGAATCCTTGAGCACAATGACTAGCGCCACTATGAACAGAGCCATCGGCAGGATGCGCAGCAGTGTCTCCGCCGTGTGCATGGTGGAGCTTCCATTTTCTTCTTCAGTTGGTCCCTTTTCAATTTGTGCTCTATCTTTCATTCTCTTGCCATCTATTGCAGACAGTTCTTCATTCTCTCTCTCTCTCGATGTTTATTAAGAAATGTGGTGGGGGTATGTGGGTGTCTATGCTACAGACTTCTAATTAATGAATGTAGGTAAGGTTTGGTGTAAATGAATCAAATGTTCATTAAATGATAGATTGAGAGCTAAGGATAAATTAATGTACATTTCGATACGTGTGCTCTTATCATACTTCGTGTTATTATACGCCGAGTCAGGTATTAACGCATAACTCTCAAGACCCTTAAACCTTTATTCTTGTATCAAATACATTTCACAAAGGTTGAAGACAAAAAGTGTAAATTTTCCTATTTTTAAGAAAAAAACGGCAAACATATTATTCGTCTTTCATTTTAAAGCATGCTAACAAAGTATTTCGGTACGATCATCATGAAAAATTACATTTACAAAATTATGAAATCAACTGGATAAGAAAGATAAAAAAAATGTATAGACAACAATAAGCAAATAGCTCAATTAAAAAGATTGGCTTAAATATAGCCTATGTTTCCATCATGCTTATATACGGTTTGTGTCATGTTTCAAAGAATTCACAATATTACTCACTTATTCATTACTTAATTTTATCAATTTATAATTTAAACAGTTTATAAAAGCTTCCAAAACATGCTTATTATTACATGTATGGAAAGAAAAAGTCATCTTTAAACCTCACATTGAAAATAAGAATATGCTATTTGCACATTCAAAATTTACATTAATGTTGACATTGGATGATGTTAAAATCAAAGACAAAAATATGTGTTCTTACCCACAGTAAGAAAAAAAAACCGTAACAATAATTTCAGCGTAATGGGACTCTTGAAAATGATGCTTTTTGGTGGGGCAATTTTGGCAGTTCCCTGAATTACAGCCAATCATTTGCAATTTTACGCAATTCGAAGCAATTACCCTTTCATGAGTAGATCAAAGACAGATATTTTCTTGAATCTTTGGATATATGAACTTTTCTAGTGCCACAAAACATACAAATAAAGAAAAGAGAGATCAATTATGAGTAAAGAAAAGGGGGACAGTCAACACCACCACCTTGAAGATCAACCACCACAGCCGCTGCAGTATGGAACATTTCAGGGTGTAGCCAATCGCCCTCCTCCGGCTGTGATCGGCTTCCCTCAGCCTGTTCCGCCTCCTGGCGCCACCGGAGGTCCTCCACCACCATCTCAGTATTATGCTCATGGTTATCAAGCTATCCCAGGTATATAACTTTGCACATATCTATGTATAACCCAGAAACAAGAAAATATTTTTTTAGTATTTGTGAGTCAACGCCTTAGTTTCTAAGAATTTGCTGATCAAATAATTGCATAAATGGGATGTATATGAAATGTACATGGCCTTCTTTAGATAGTTGGGGTTCTTGAAATTCACTTAAAAAATCTAATCTTTTTAACTCACGCGTATTCAAGAAATTCAACTTACTAAAAGACTGGATTTATTAGGAATTATGACTTTGGTTTTCATTTGTGGAATAGGGTTTTATCATATATTTGAACTGATGGATCAAGAGTACCATTTTTTTGGATCTTTCTGGATTTTTCGTGTTAATCGCATTATAACTTTTGAAAACTTCAATTAAAATATGTAGAAATCCAGGATGATCTCATGTTTCATGTAGGAAAATGCAACCACTTTTCTCTGAAGCTATAATTGATACGACTTAGGAGAGGTGCAATCTAGATCATGGATTAGGTTCAGGAATCCACCCCAAGCACTATTCGTTTGGTATTTTACTTCAAAGTATCCATTACAAAATAAGCAAACCCTGCATTCAGTGATGATATGCATCATGTTTGCTTTCTTCGAATATAGATAATTTGTTTTCGGTTTGTGGAGCAATATTTCCGTAGTAGTCCTGCTTCTACTCTGTGGGGAGTTAATTGATTTTCTATTTCCAATTTCTGTATACGTAATCTTTTGATGTACAACTGACATTTCAATTCTATTCCAGGTTATGCTATTGCAGAAGGAAGACCTGTAAGGCAGCATCGCCTACCTTGCTGTGGTATTGGCATTGGCTGGTTCCTGTAAGCCATCATTTCATTTTATTTTCTCCTTTTGTATTGATTAATTTGGCTAACCTATAAGTGCAGACCCATATGGTGCTTGTTTTTTTATTGTTGATCATTATACGGAAAGGTGTCGCTTTGGTTCCAGGAGTGGCGTCATGCCTTAACATTTACTGAAGGCAGAGCAGTTTATCGTTTTGTATTCCCTTATGAAAATGGAGGAATTTATCATAAGTATGAATTGCATCTAGATAAAAGATTTTTAAAAAAACTAATTATCCAGAAAAGCAGAGGCATGCACTATACAAATTCAATTTTATTACAAAGTCTCTGTCCCGAACAAAAATCATAATGTTATAGAATGCTTTTGATTAATGGGATTCTGAGATTCTTACTTCTCAACATATAAAGTCTTTTGAGTCTCTGGCATTTTTCTCTCTTTTTCCCCTCTATCTTCTCTTTAATTATTGTTCTTGCAATACTTCAACTGTAATTGTGTTGTAAATCCATATCTCTGAAATTTCATAAACCTGATATTTATAGGAAATTTTTTTCTTCCATATTGTTACGTAATTAGTTCCTCTATGGTTTTATTCTAGACATTCCTTCTATTTTCGCTAATCTGGTAGGAATCTTTTTGAAGGTTTATTATTGGTTTCTTCCTTGCTGCAATCCCATGGTACGTTGCAGCTTTACTTCTATTCTGCTCCAGAGTTGATCCTCGCGAGAAATCCGGATACGTTGCGAGCACTATTGCTGTAAGTACTCTTTTATCTTCTCAATTAAATTTTTCTAATTTCACTCTTGCAATATGCGACTCAATGAATTGACATTCGAAAAAGTTCCTCTGTTTATGGGCTTCCGTTTCCTTTGTGAGTCTTTGCTTTGTCGTTGAGACATCCTTAGTCCAGAAAATTCACTGCTGTTCATTTCTAGGGTAAACAGTTACATTGCTTTTAGCACCAAGGGGGTACCTTGAGCTAAAATAGTAGCACTATGAATGTATTGAAATGAACAGTTTTCCAAGAACTCGCCAAAGATGTAATAAACTACAATAATATAAAAGAAAATTACAAGAGAAAAGTGTTAAGCAGTGGCTTTTTGGAGAATGGGTGGTTAGAAAGTAAGAAAAAGTTTTGAGTTTATGTGTAAAATTATTTTATTGGAAGAGTGTGGTTGAAAATGAATTTGAGAAAAAAATGAGTTTTTAGATAATGGGGTTCAAACATGGCTATATTAGATAGAACACGGTGGTACAATAAAAAAGATTTTAGCTTCTTTTTCTTTCTTTAGTATTTCTTATAAGCCGATCAAGCTTTATTTTTATCCATACATTCTGTAGTACCGACAACTTGTACCCACTAATTATTCATACATTTCGTAGGATTCACAACTTTTAAGTACTTAAAAGCTCTGCGGAACAAGCACTAAGTATGATTTCAATCTGCTGATGCACTGTTTTAACTGAGAGACACGAAAAGAATTACATTTGCCTTGTCTCCTAAGTGATGCTCTTCTTCGTTCTTATGTATTGACCCGTTGTACTGTTTGTGTGTAGGCTATTCTCGCTACAGTTGCTATTATCTTTGGACTTACAAAAACGGACTGGTGAATCGCCTCCAAAGAGTCATGCAGGCATATGCAGACACAAACATCTCCCAAAAGCTAGCGTGATTACTGTTTCCAGTGTTGGCATTAAGGCATACAATGTGATTGTAATACTGATTTTTCTAGCTATACATGGAGTACTTAAAATTGTTGAACTCTGCAATATCATTTCATGTGTATATCATGCTTCAGTTCTATGTCTATAGTTCAAAAACATTCTCTTGCAAGTGGCTCCTAAGCTTAGTTAAAGGTATCTGATGTTTTATGCGATATTAGTTGAGTAATCTACGATTTTACACAACATTTATTTGCTTAGCGAGGGAGCAAGAATAAAAACTTCTGCAAACTTCATATCGGGTTTGTTGTTTATCAGCACACGCGACATATTTGCTTGTGTGAGAGTATCAATTTTTGTTCTGCACGAAGACCTTCATTTACCATAAGCCTGCCACTGAATTTCCTTCTTGAAACGCAAGGGATATACTAATCTCTCATTTGGTACATATTGTTTAAAACTTATTTTCTTTCAAATTCATTTTCAATCACATATTCTTTCAATAAAATAATTTAGCATATGAATCCTAAATTTTTCCTACTTTTTAATCACAAGTTCTTTAAATAATCATTTTTCACAAAATTTATTCTCAAAATCTACAGCAAACAAGCCCTAGATGTGCATTTGTGACTACTTTTCAGTTGTATTGCAATTGACACTTGTGAGCTAATTGTAGCTAAAATTGTCAAAAAGAAAAAATCCAAAATTTCAAGACCATATGTGAAATATTTGATATGCAAAGTGAATGATTATAATTTATTTTCTTCTTTAATCACGTTCCATGAGGTCTATAAACGCATTAAAAATTCCTCAATGGGATGAATAATTTGCGAGTAAGCATTGAACTTAATAATAAGAATTCCAACCATGCAACATTTTACTCGCTTAGATCCTTCGAATTGAAAAGCTTGTACAATTTTCATGTTTCAATAATTACAAAGAAATGACTCTATTTACAGGTTAAAGTATCTATAAAAGAAAAGAATATATCTCAATAATATTATCACGGGAATAATCACATAGGATGTGAAGAATTTCGCGAAGTTCACATGAATTTTTTCTGTTGAATAGTGAAAGAGGATGTCGATTATTTATTTTTTGAACTTTCTTCTCTGCAGCTACCATAGCATCTAATAGATTATTAAGATTGCAATGAAAATTAATAATCTTTTTCATGATTTTTATTTGATCACTAATTTCAAAGCTTAGCATGGTCGACATCCTACTGATTATGGCCCTAACATGATGCTTGAGTGAATACATTGACTGAATCAGATTCTCAGAATCAGTAATTCAACTACAATAATGGAAGATCAAAGCGTTATGGAGGACATTAAACTTTTAAGGATTTGTGGGGAAACGTGCAATATTTTATATGTCACATTAAAATACATGTACTAAAACAAATAAAAAAATTCTCGTTCTTCATGAAAAAGAATATAATCATGATCGTGAGTTGTGTGCCTTTTGTTCCTTTGATTCCTTTTTTTCCGTTCGTTTTTCTTGTCGGATTTCTGTTCTAGATTCAAATGTAACGATATGCGTGCAATCTGATGCCTGTTTTTGTGGAAGGAAAAATATATCACAAAGCTTTCCTGTATGTTATTCAAAATGGAGCATATGATAGAAACCAAATATAGAAGCTTTAGCTCCTATTCCTTTTTGATTGGTTAATATTGAATGTTTCTTCCGATTTCAGATCCAGTCCCCTCCTGATTTTGAATTTTCGGGTTTCTTCATCAATAAAATTCTCAACCTCGCAGTGTCTTGCCAAAAAGAAAGTCACCTTCAAACTTCAAGAAACAAACAGTGCATTTTCATGCTTTGCTTGACTTACATTGTGACAAGATTTTCTCTGTGTGCGTATGTATATTTTACTCTAGTGTGCTTGTGTGTGTTAATTGAGTAGGACAGCTTAAGAGTAGTCTGCATTAACGCTCTGTATCATGAAAGCTAGATGCAGATTTGTGTAAAAGTCGATATATATATTAATTATTGTCTTTGTACTCATCATGTAACTTGCCTCACAACCAGCAGATTTATGGTGAAATAATCCCTCTTGTAATAATGTATATGTAGAAATCGACCCAAACATGTCTCTAAGTCAACTAGTTAAGCCTTCAGTGAACTGTATTATCACCAACTCACTGCAATTCTCTCTCACAAACATAGCCTTAAAGCTCCTACACATGCAAATGCAAAAGCAAATTGAGTTTATAATCTATCAGATAATCATAATCAGCCTAAAAAATAAGCAATTAAATCAAGTTCGGATCAGAATATATATCAGACTTCTGTATCACTATGCATTCATCAACTTATAAGGATTAATACAAATAGGTTTAAGAATTTTTGTTGCGTTATATGGTAATCACTATGCGCCGTTTCCTTGCATTTATCTTGAGAGATTACAATAAATATGCAAGGATTTAATCACGGAATCAATATAATTCTTAACAAAATTCTATCAGTTTGTTCCCTTAAAATTTTCTTGTTTTCAAGGTCAAAGTTCGGAACTTATTAGATACATGAATGAAATACTTTTTCCTATTATATTGCTAGCATTTTTCCTTGGACAGACGAAAAAATAATAAACGATAACACTCGACTTGAATCGGCTCGATTTGTAAACTTTCCTCTTAATTAACAAATATAAACAATATGTTCTCCTCTTATTACTTATATTTCCTCCTCAATTTTCCAGCTAGAAACCTAGCTAAAGGACATCCCTCTTTATGGTTGCATTAAAATTTTGGTTCTCTATCCTTAATTATGCAAGTTTGATTAAAGAACTTCAATTTACTAATCAAGTGGTCCATATGGGAACATGATCCCAGAATGACAAAATTGGTCCACATCTGATTGGTAAAAACTCAACAGCTACTTGGTTAAAACTACCCTCAGAATATGCCATTATCATTGTTATAAATTGATCTCTAGCTAGTCTCCACCTCCTTGTGCCTGTTTATCAGTGACAACATCTCTTTCTTCTCTCTAGGAAGTAAGTATGAATATTGCAATGTTAATCTTTCTCTTCCTGATTTCAATATCTCTGAAATTGGCATGGAGAATAGCGAATTGGTTATGGTTTAGACCAAGAAAGATAGAAAAATACCTTAGGGCGCAAGGCTTCAGTGGAAATCCTTACCGTCTGATTTATGGGGACAGCAAGGAGATGGCAGCCATGTTCAAACAAGCAAATTCTAAACCAATCAAACTATCGGATGATATCATTCCTCGCGCCCTCCCATTCCACCATCACATTATCAACAAGTATGGTACGTTACTTTCTTGGTTCACCTATGTTAAGCTTAAAAGTAAGTATACGTTATTTTATTTTTCTCTTACATGTTACTAAAAATAAATTTATTTATTTTAATAGTATAGTATGAGTTACTTTTGAATAAGTAACTTGCACTAAAGTTGTTATGTTAATTTGACTGTACGCGCATCTAGTACAATACAAAATTTCACAACTTGGTCAACGTTAATATTTGCGATTCAATTTTTTATAATTTTAATTCGAATTTTAAATGAATGGATCATGTTTGGAGTGATTTACCTTAAAGATAAGTAACAAATGTATGACTTTTTTTTTTTCCTAATATCAACATACTTATATTCAAAATAAGTTAACATAAGCTACACATTTAAAACTTATTTTTTAGATAAGTTATCACAAACATGCCAATGACCGGTCATTGTTCTCCACTATATTTATGCTTATGATCGGGTCCATCCTATGTTTTTAATGCTGTAATTGTTAAGAGTCTCGGTTTTTTAACCAAAGGAAAAGACAACCGAGGAGTTGGGAAAACTTATTTTATCATTCAATAGGTATTGCTAGGGTGTCCTCGCTAATGTATTCTGAAAGGGAAATGTTGGATGTGCAGGGTGGGGACAACTCACACATGAGGGGCGGGTGGGTAATTTTTTACTTTTTTATTGAGATGGGTCTCGGGTGGCTATTTTTTTTTACTTTTTTATTGAGATAAGTCCCACAACTCACGTGAGAGAGTGTAAAACCCCTACTTCTGCGCAAAGAGATTGCATGTGCAGGGGACAACTCACACATGGGGGGCGGGTAATTTTTTTTACATTTTTATTGAGCTCATGTGAGAAGGTGTAGGGATTCTGTGAACCCCTACTTCTGTACGAAGGGATTTTCCCATTTAGAAATTGAAAGCTATTTTCTTTCAAATCAAACATATATATACATCATTGTATTAAAAGAAACAATTATACTATTTGTATAATCATACTTGATAATAATGGTTGACAATGTTGGTGTTGTCGAAATTCGGGCAATTGATTTAAAAAATAATTTTTGAAATGGATCAATATGATGTTATCCAGTGTTAGTTGTCAATCAATATTATCAAATTAGATTGTATATGTAGTATGATTATAAAAGAAATGTTATTAAAAGCTAATTGTCAATCATCTTTTAACATAATTTAAACAAGCCCCTGTTTGGTGGAAATAAAATTAGATTTTTAACAGATTTTGATAAAAGTGGATGAAATGTGTGATTGAAAAGTTGTGGGACCCATGAAATATGTGGTAAAAATTAATTGTTGACTTAGATTAAAATCTAGGTACCAAACGGTCTCGCCTTTAATAGTTTAAGCTTTTATCATGTTCGAAGTTCAAGTTTTGCTCTTTTTTTTTATTTTTATTTTGTGAAGTTTATGCACCAATGCAATTTGATAAAAGTATGACTATCCGTGAAGCAGTTCCAAATCCATTGTTCGAGATAAGCTTATATTACATATACGTGCAAAGACACTGATAATAGCCCCATCGTGCAGGTAAGAATTCTTTCTCATGGATTGGTCCGACTCCTAGGATTTATATCATGGAACCTGAACTAATAAAAGAAGTCTTGATCAACAACACTACCTTCAAAAAGCCAACCCCAAATCCACTGGTCAATTTTTTGGTATGTGGATTGCCTGGCTATGAAGATGAGAAGTGGGCTAAGCACAGAAAAATTATCAATCCTGCTTTCTACATGGAGAAATTGAAGGTAAACTGTAACTTGAAGAAAAAAAATCAACAATCTCTCTGATCACAATGAAGTTCCAAAAAATATACTTTTGACTTTGTTTTTCGCAGCATATGATTCCGGCTATGCATACAAGTTGTGTTGAGATGATTAACAAGTGGCAGATGTTAGCTTCAGAAAAGATTACAATTGAGATTGATGCGCAGCCCTATTTAGCGGATTTAACCAGCGATGTCATATCGAGAACGGCATTTGGTAGTAGTTATGCGCGAGGAAAGATGATTTTCCTACTTCAAAAAGAACAAGCAGAACTTACTCGGCAAGTTTTGCAGTCTGTATATATTCCAGGATGGAGGTAAACTTTTTGTAAATGGGAAGTAATCTTTTGCATTGTCCTACAGTCTTGCACATTTTGACACTCAAGGTTGCACACGGCATATTTTGACATACTTGAGGCTTGTTTGTCAAAGATTTTTATAAAATCGCTTTCCCTAAAATTATTTTCAACCACAAGTTCTTATATCGACCCACAACCTGTTTCCACTTTTTAACCATACATTTTAAAGAAATTTAATTTTCCTTGAAAAAATCAATGTCGAACAAGGTTTTAAATACATAAATCAAGCACACTCGTTCTTATGACTTCATCAATGTTGGAACCAAAACATTTCTTTATCCTTGTTTTTCAAACCTCTTTATATAATATATACAGGATTTTGCCAACAAAGAGAAACAGAAGAATGAAAGAGATTAACAATCAGCTGGGCAGTCTTCTAAAGAATATCATAAACGAAAAACTGGAAGCCATGAAAGCAGGAATAGATAGTGCAGATAATGATTTATTAGGCATTCTGTTGAAATCAAATCTCAAAGAAATTAGAGAACAGGGAAATAACAATTTAGGAATGAGCACTGATGAAGTGATTGAGGAATGTAAAGTATTCTACTTTGCTGGGCAAGAAAGCACATCAAATTTGCTGTCATGGACAATGCTTCTATTAAGCATGCACCCGAATTGGCAAGTTTGTGCAAGAGAAGAGATTTTGCAAGTTTTTGGAAATAATGTACCAGATTTTGATGGCCTAAATCGTCTAAAAACCGTAAGTATTAATTATATGTTCAATCTGCATTCTTGGTTTCTTGTACATATATATCTATTTTTCCTAGTCCAATTATTAACCACAAGAAAGAGGGAAAATATTTGGAAGTGAAATTATCTTAAAATTTGTGGATAGTTTTAGAGTGCATATTTAGAAAACAGTGGATAAGCTTAAGTTAGACCACTTCACTTGCATGCCACATTTCATTTTTACACTAAGGTTATGTACTCTTGAACTGATGATGTTCAACCACCTTATCAATAACTTGTTTGAAATGTGAGAAACCTCTTACTTCTTTAATACTTGAGTTATCTATTGAAAAAAGGATGATTTGTTTCAGTTATACACGTGTTAGATATGCGAGTGGACATAAGTCATGCTTTTAGGTTTTACCATCAGCCATTCATAAAAATTAAATGCGAATCTTTAAAAAGAATCTTGACGTTGGAGATAAAATATAAATAAAAGACAAAAAACACATATTTGATTCTTTTTTCAAGGTATAAGAAATAACTATATAGCACTTGGATAAATCCATAGCTTTTAAACCATCAATTTTGCAGGTAACGATGATTTTGTACGAGGTTCTGAGATTATATCCACCTGCCATCTTATTTACAAGAACTATAAATGAAGAGACAAAACTAGGAGAAATGACCCTACCTCCTGGATTGCTACTTTTGTTGCCAATAATCTTAGTTCATCACGATCAACAACTATGGGGGGAAGATGTAAAAGAATTCAAGCCAGAGAGATTTTCTCAAGGAATCGCAAAGGCGACGAATAATCAGCTCTCTTTTTTCCCTTTCAGTTGGGGTCCCCGGATATGCATTGGAAACAATTTCTCACTTATGGAAGCGAAAATTGCCCTGGTTATGATCCTTCAACGCTTTTCTTTTGAGCTTTCTCCATCTTACACTCATGCTCCCTCATTTGTGGTGACTCTTCAACCCCAAAGAGGGGTTCACATAAAGCTGCGAAAAATATAGAGATGGAAGATTGCATTGGTGCGTGTTTGATATTTGTTTAAAGTATAAACTAATAATAGAAAAACTTGAGTACCCTTGAGTAGCTAGAAGTGGTCACAATAGTTAATTTCATTTCTTTCTGTATGTGTATTTCATCTTGTTTTCAAGGCATAATGATTTCTATTGCCACATAGCTTTGTTACTTTCCTTTCTTTCAAAACTAAAAGCTCTTATTCATTTATTTGGAGAGCTTATAATACCAACTAATAGGATTAAAGAAGATAGACATAACAGTATGCATGAGAACTTTCAAGTTGGGATTTTTTGGAGCTCATTTCAATAGATACTGAGCAGTGTGATTTTTAGTCTTTATTTTACAAAAACAGGAAACTTGCACCCTTATGCTGTGCATTCTATTGCAAAATTTGCGAAGGAATAAACACAAATAACACCACTAGCTTGATCTAGGAGTGGAGAATCAGTTTAAGTCAACAGGTCATAATTCTATCAGATTTCCTCTTCTAGATCTACCCTTCCTCGTCGTACTCAATTCAATAGTCTTATTGGTCTGAACTCCCAGTAGCGTCATCAATATTAACTTCTTCCCTCAAACTGAAAGGGGTGTTTGGCACGGTGTTTGCAACATAAGAACTGAAACTGGAAACTAAGATAATGCGTGGCAAAGCTTGAGATAAGACATATGGGATAGTTGAATCGCGAGGAAATAATTATGATATAAGAATGATAGTTTTCAGTCTTGTTCTAGAAGAGACGTGAAGTGTTATTATTCTTACAAGGAGGAGAATGTTAAGTGAAATTGTAAGAAAATAGCGACACATCTTGAAAGGCTAATTTACTCTCTATTGCTTGACTACGATAGTGTGCACTTGCAGAATTTTTGCGATCATTAGCCATATACGGTCACTAGTTCAAAAGGTTTTCTACTATGTCACCTTGGTTAGCAGTTGAAGCATTTTTACTAGGTGGAGGTTCAAGTCCAAAAAACACTTTCATTTATGTATAAGTTTTGTGAAGTCTATACAACAGTGTTTCAAAAATTCTTTCATTTTGAAAATGATGGAAGATTGTTGGAGAGAATTTTTAAAAGACATTGGATATTAAATTAAAGATGGAAATATAAGTCCAGACCCATGGATTTATGAACCAAAAAGGTGACACACGAAGAAATTGGCCAGCATCTGGCCAGCTTGCTTAGGAAACCTTCTAGTGCACCCACGCTAGCTAGCAGACTGCCTGGCAGCGCACCCGTGCCAACAAGCGTCTCCAATTAATGGTGCATTTTCATCCAATAACTGAATTCGGCATTCTAATTTGAACTTTTTCAAATTTTAAATGTATTTCAAATCTAAGAGACACTTATTAATGGTTGCAACTTATTAGCAAAGGTTTGACAAGAATCTATATATAGATTTAAGTTTTCTTTGATTAAAAACATGATGAAATATATGATATTGATATTCTCCTCATTCCTTCTTCCTGATAGATTGTTTGCATATATTTTATCACCATTTTTCACAAAAGCGAGTTTGTATTTTATTATTCCAAAAAGATAAAATAAAAAACTGTATGGCTTCGCCCCTGTTTCACACATATTCTTTCAAAATACATTCTTTCACAACTCATTTTCAACCACACGTTCTTTAATAAAATAATATTTTCCATCACATCCATAACTTTCCCCTTTTTTAACCACATATTTTCTATCATAACACTATTTAAAATACATTATTTCCTCAATAATCCCCATCAAACGCCCTTCATCTCTCCTTAGTGTTCGAGGTGTTTTCATTAGTGCACAACACAAACAGCTCATTCGGTTTTCATTTTATCCTGGAGGCGTATTTGATTTTTCTATGTGCATCACCAGGATGGTGGTGGAAAATATCGCCTTAAGGAAAGTGACTTTGTAATGTGCTTTGGAGCCAAGTTTCTTCGTATATTATAGTTCTTGTTACAATCTCCAACTTTGCCCTGGTTATTTGTAGGTTTGATTAAACAATGTGTATGTGAAAATTCACATATCAGCTGTGCGATCTATTGCCTGGTGGGTGTCACACTTTATCCATGTGACCAATTACCTGATCTTATCAAGTGGGAGTACATCGAAGTATCAAGCTTCTAATTACTCTCAGCCTATGTTTGAGCTCCATTTTTCCCAAAATTCATCTTTTTTCAAAACTCATTTTCACTGTACATTCTTTTGTAAAATAATTTTATACGTACATTCAAAACTTTTTCCTATTTTTTAACCACATATTCTCCACCCCAAAATGGGGCTCAAACAGGGCCTTAACATGTTATACTCTTTGATCATGTCATATCAATGCCCAAAAATAGCACCAGCAGGAGCTCGCATGCTTGAGAAAAATACCAACTTGCCTAAAATTAAACATGGATACTGCTATTCGAACGACTGATGGATTTATTAGTATTGGTAGGGTAACTGGGACCATGTGGTTGTGTTTATTGCAGACTTTGATGAGAAACAAGTAGAGAAACCTTTTTTCACCCAAGGAAACTGAGGCGGTTGCTCTACGAGAGGGCCTCATCTTGGCTAGAGAATGCAGATGTAGCTTAATGTGATGCACCCGCATAGATGTTCAACAGCTAAGATCTTTTGTTTCCTTTCTCCTTGACATTATAGCTCTTTTAGAAAAGTTGGATGCGGTTTTTTTGTTCTCGGAAATTGGAATAAAATAGCCCACAATCTAGCTTTTTTTATGCTACTACCACTCCAGTTATGGGTCGATTGTACTACTTGACGTTTTTGTTAAGTTTAAAGATTTTAAAGAAAAAGTAGAAGGAGAAGTCAAAAATAAAATTCGATGTTTATGCACAGATAGTTGGACAGATATATACATTTGAAGAATTCACCCAATATCTACGAGAACATGAGATACATCATCAATCGATATGTCCAAACTCGCCAAAACAAAATAATATAGCAGAAAGAAAGAATTGACACCTTATGCTACATGCAAATAATGTGACAAAGAAGATTTTGGATGGAGTATATGAAGACGACAGCACATGTAACGAACAGACTAGAGCAACCGAAGCTATATATGATTCATTTCACCCTTTGAGCCTCCAAATAAAAGCACCAGAAAGACAATGAATTGTAAATTGCACCACCATACTAAGAGTTCGATCACTATTATTAAGAGATTGATAGAATTAGAGAGAGAAAAGTGTGATGTAAGTGAGTGGTTAGTTGAGTGAAGTCTATTAGATCAATTATTGGAGTGAGGGTATTGCCTTGTACAATATAATTAAATTTGAAGGATATTTGAACAAACAAGAGGAGAAGAAAAAAAGAGAATTTTCGTCACCTTTCGATGGTTTTTACACGGTTGAATATATAGCCATGATTTGATACA
>CAIGRB010160459.1:0-49377 GCA_903798255.1 Fraxinus quadrangulata
CTTAAAATTTTAAAAGTCACAATTTGTTCAGCGATCACAAATCCAAAATTAACGAGTCACAAACTATCAAATTATAGGTCACATATTACTTTTATTGGTCACAAATTAATAAATTTGTAGATCGCATAGTATTTATTGATCACAGTTTATTCTTTATTGGTCACATATCAACCAATTTATTGGTCACCATCAATAAATTATTTGTGACCACCACCAACACAACACCACCGTCGTCTCCGCTGCGAACATCAACACCACCACCACAGAAACACCGTCAACATCACATAAACCACCACCGCCGCCACTACCACCAACAATGTCACCGCAATCCCCACCAATCCACAACCACAACCACCGCCACCACCATCTCCATCATAGCCACCACCACAACTACCATCTCATCTATCTTCATCTCAACTACACCGCAACCACCAACCCCCTAAAAAATACCCAAATAGTGATGCTGAACTATGACCAGTCACAATCTCAAATAATTGGTCGCAAACACCCTACCCCATGCGTATCCAACGCACCACCGCCATGACCACCACTATCATCACCAACCTTCACAGCCACCGCCAGCAACTCCACCTACACCATCAAAAAAATCAACCCAAACCCCCCAACACCACCAAAATATGAAAACCATCACCACCACTTCAACAACAAAAATCAAAACCCAACACCTCACAACCACAACTAGATCCACCACCATCGTCACAACCTGTACCACCACCACCCCAACACCAATAACCAGAAAAATGTCTCCCCATCGCTAAGGTCCCTGAAAACCCTACCACCACCATCCTCACCTGTCGCAACCAGACACACCGTCGTCTCTAGCGCCTCCACCTGCACAACCAACAAAAACCACCAAAACCAACACCACCAATCCACAGTCACCGTCACTACCACCGTCTCCATCAAACCGCAACCACCAACCCCACCGTTGCGCAGCTATACTTCGCTAGTGGGCACCACTGTTCGCGGCCAGATCTTTGGTTGGAGCTTCGATTAAGAGGACTTGCGACGAATTAAGCATCGCGCACCACAGTGCCCAACACCCATCAATACCCGTCGTGCGTGGCCAAATCTCTTGCTTAGCCAAAGACGTAGCGAAAGAAAGAAGAAGAAGAAGAAATGAAAATGAATTTGAAGTGGAATGGAGTCGGTCTCCGGCGACAGGCGCTCCAACGACGGCGCGATCTGACGAGGAGAGAGAGGTCAAAGGGAGAGGAAGAGGAGAGAATGGGGGAGAAATTTTCTTCCTAGGGTTTGAATAGGATGAATAGGGTGGGTGTGAGTATATAAATTGATTTATATTATTAATATTAAAATATGGAATCATAACCTGATTTTTGCATAAATAAACTCCAAACTTGATTTTTGAATTGAAAATTTTAAATACATGTGTGAATGTAATTTCCTCATTTGAAAATGTGTTGATGAGTACGCAACTGAATGACGATGCTTTCCCTGACTCCTTACTAACTTGGATCATGATCTTTGGGCTCCGCCCAGTATTTGAGCCCATTTACCACAAAAACAAAAATAAATTATTCTTGTTGTACATAATTAATTACCTAATTGGTTACTGAATTGACAAGAGCCCTCCAGTAGAGGAATGCCACTTGTCAATTCGATAACAAATTATGTACTTGTAGCATGATTGAACAAAAATGTGAAATATATTATTGGAGGTTTTGCACTTGAAATTAGTTGTACAAGTACCCAAATGGGAAGAAGATGAAGTAGGGTGGGNGAAAATAAAGTTTTAAAGGTTTGAAATTGTGGATAATACAAATAAAGTTTTGGATGTAAGTTGAAAAAAAATTAAAAAAAAATTGGGATCAGACTTGCACATATTTCTGTTTAATTTTACCCTTTTTAACACCATAGTGAAATTGGACAGTAGAGGGGTGAATCGCACTTCTGAGATGATAAGAGGGTTTTTCCCACCTCTACACCTCAAGTTTCATACAGGAATGTTTTTCGTCAATTTCGAAAGGTGGGGTTATTGCACAATGGATCTAAGAAGTCGGAGTATTGCACTAATAAGCCTATTTTGCTTAAAAGTAAGTCAAGTTTACATTCGAGACTTACATTATACAATTGTAATTTTTAAGAACAGCGACCCAAGGACTAGCCAAGCTTTGATCACTCCAGATTCGACTAAGTTTCTTCCATACACCTAGGGCAATTTTACAGGCTCATCCTGAAAAACCAGCATCAGACAGAAAGAACTCGAGCTGCACCACTCCGTCCTTGGCTTCTCGTTTATTCCAAACCGGAATTTGAAATCAGAGCTGAATCCGGGAAAAATATGTGCATAAAATGACCTCACCTATCTCTTTCACCTGTACCTTCTTCCTGCGACAGAAGAAGACACAAAATTTGATGTTGCTCCAGAGAGAAAAAAAAAGGTAGAAACAAGCACAGTATAAAGTGATACTATAAACATAATTGCAGCCAGCACTCTCATTAATAATATTGAAGAAAATAGAAATAATCTCTGATAAGCAACTGTCTTTGGGAACTGCCATCATTACATGGCTATAGTTAATATTTTTTATCACCAATAGGTGACATTTCGTGAACAAATCTTCTAACAGATATTAGCATGAGAGATCTAAATATGCATATATGTATAATGTGGCTGAAGTTTTTCATATCATGGAAGCATTATTTAATGATAAAATTTAAGGTTGAAGACCTTAAGAAAAAGAGAAAATCCAATAAGATGCAGGGTGTTGCAGTTCATGGATTTCAGAGACAAATACCAACATTTTACAGACGTATTATTAGTTACAAGCTTGAATATAAAAGTCTATCAAAGAAGAGCTCCCTCAGTTTAATCATTCCAGTAAAAGAAAGGGCAAATTAAAATGCAAACAAGTTCACTAATTAATTCAAAAGATGTCAAATAAATGCCACGTGTGAATTGACGCACTTCTTGTTATTCTATATAAAGGAATCCTTGCTAATTCACTGATTCGCGAGAAGAAACTGAATTTTTGTATTCGAAAAAGGTTTAGAATATCGATTCTGAACAAGATAGCAGTTAATAAAGGAATCCCAAATCACAATTTTTCCAAATGCAAAAAGATAGTCATTGCACTATCAACCACATAACATAATAAGGAGGATGGAGGAGGTCTAGATAAGAAAATCTATAGTCAATGACACTTTTATTTAATGAAGATTTAGAGAACATTATCCACCTCTACCTAGTAATACCAATTATAATTTTATACTTATTCCTTTAACGGTCTAGTTCGGAGTGCTAAACATAACCAAAATGAACAGAATTGGTGGATTTCATGACAACTGATCCATCAACATATTCCCTGCCATTGTTTCAAATTAGACTCAAATTCGCACAACTCAAAGCAGAAAAGAAACTTACACAGCTCATACCAAGGGTAATGTATGCGAATGAGGTTGCCAACTTCAAGGTCAACATCACTGCATATTCTTGAGTTGAAAATGATAGTCAAAGTCCTTCCCCCGCTTTTCATTTTGGTTTGCAGGTTCTCCCCCCAGTACGAGCTCTGCAGAAGCAAAGCTTAATATGGCATAATTTTTTGCCACCATAAAAGGAGTGTGCATAGAATAAAAATATCATATTTGTTCATGCAAATAACAAATCACGTTTCAGTCACATCCATTTTATTTTCCATACTCCACACAATATTTTGGGGGATGACGAAACCCGAGAAATGTCAGTTAAATCGTTGTCTGACAATAAAATCTGGTTTATTTATTAGATTGAGCATTAGCCTCGTGAACAACCAACAAGAAGATTCTAATCATCATGAGTTTGGCACCTACACAAGCTAAGAAAATCTCACAAGACAGCTTCAAACTTCATTCAATTATGTAGTACATCCGCAGTCAAAGACAGTGAAAGAGACTACAGAACACCTTGCCAGAGTTCCACAGCCTTCTATCTCAAAAAGTTGCAAAATTTTAAAAGAAAACGAACTGTACGGTATTTCCAAATATCTTAAAAATGAAAGTTGCTGCAAGAGCAAGAGTTTGTTCATCATTTATTTTGTGTATTACTTTCTTAGTGTGTACCTCTCCATCTCCAATAAAAGTGCAAGAACAAACAGTCAGCTTTGCCTCCAGAGACCTTGACAAAATTCTTACAGCAATGCAATCTCTTTCATCTGAAAAGAAAAGATTTCAAAAGAGAAGCAGCCATGTGCAGCCACATATTTATAAGAGATTGTGCAAGTGTTGGATAATGTTAGGTTTAATTTTACCCTTTGAACTGTCTTCTGCACATAAATTCTTCAAGTATTCGGAATCCCTTTCCTTCTCACTCTGAATTACTTGCTGCAACCTTCCAAACAATCCACAGCTGCAATTTTCCAATTGAGAGTGAGATTCTGACTCAAAGTAGAGGTATATTATCTACATCCTGCAGCTAACTTGCAAGATTTAGCCCCAGCACCTACCCCAATGGTCTAGGCAGCACTAAGTGTGGCCTCTCATCACTAACAGGAACAGTTCCAAAAGCTTCCTGAAATTGATCTACCATAGTCCTGGAAGGAATACTTGACTTGACACTTTGAGGGTTCTCCTGAAACAGAGAGTACAACAGTCAGCAAGTGAATTTCACAGATGTCATATCACAATCATCGGAACTGCTAAAGGACTGTTTACCAAGGAAATACCTCATCATCACTGGACATTCTATTACCCAAAGCTTCAATTAGGTCATCACCATCCATGCATCCATCACCTGATGGAGATGAATTTCTATTTGGAATAATCTGTGGGTTCCTTCTTTTTTTCTCAATATCCTAGATAAAATATAAGATTGAATTTTCAATACAGGACTACGGAAGAAAAGAATGTTAAAGAAGATACTAACCATTTTAGAACTTCCTTGCAGCAGACCACTCCTCTCCTTAAAGCAGTCTAGAAATTCAGCCATTGAATGCTCATTAAAAACACTGTTAAGGGCCAGTTCTGATTGTACTGTGTGAATCTCAGTCTGCTCTATATCTTGTCCATGAAAAACCCACCTCAGACCATCAATTGATTGGTTCTTGTCTCTGTCAGATGCAGCATCGAGTTGATCTGGTAATGGAATATTGTCAAAAGATGTCCCATTCTCATTCTTACGCCTGACAACTAAAGGCAGATCTTCCTTGTCTGACTGGAAACCAAAAGAAAATTTGGGCTTGGCTTTGTCCCTGCCACCACCTGCAGCAGTCAAGAAGCTATTTGAATAAATTTGATCATAACTCTAGACCAACAGAAGAACAGTCTCATAGTTAAAGTGATCTACAGGTGAGAGGAATTCAAATATGTTTTCGATTTAACCATAGGCTGATTCCCACGAGACAATAACTCTATACACGATATTCTTCACATATTGAAAGTTGAGATGCTTTATTTCTCTCTCTTTCTGTGCATGTCAAATAAGGAGCATCTTTGAGGAAGTGTGAGAGGATTTGATTGATAAGGGAGAAAATTGAAAGAAGATTTAAGAAACAAATAATTGACAGCAGCATGATTGTATGAAAGAGAAAAGATGTGATACCTTTAAAGGATTTGTTTTCTTTCACGAAGGCACCTCCAGAGGAACAGCCAGAGTTTTCATATAAGCGAACTAATGCCCCAACTTCTTGACTTGCTTTGGACCATGTATCACCATCGCCCCTTTTCACGCTTCCCAGTGTATGAAGGCTAACTTTCTTGAAATTTTAAACAGCAAAGTTTAAGGACATGGTTTATCAAAGAATATAATAAAAATGGATTGCATTTCTGAACCAAAAAGTGACATAACAAACAGCAGCTATGAAGTGAATAAAGTATCTTATTAGCACACACCTCATCATCAGAGGTAATTTCTTCATCGGAGTTAGAGATCGATGCCACCGTAGGTAAGTATGACGTTCCTTCATTCGAGTAGCGAGCAGAGATTCTTGGATGATGAATGGAATCATTCTCATCATTAAAGACAGGGTCTTCAACTTCATCATCAACACAGAAACCTACTTGCCTCTGCTAACAAAAAGATTCAAGATGGAAATAAATTTGAAAACCTGCAGATATTTGTAAGGGGGCAAAAGAGTTGATTTATTCTCAAGGTAGTGAAAAGAAGAATTTCTTTAACCATCTATTCCACTAAATCTAATTTCTAATTTTAATGAATTGATTTGATCTCTGCAGGAGGTCCAGCTAAATGTTACTGAGTCAGAAAAAAGTAGCTATCATAGTTTCAGGTTAATACCTCACAATATGAAGTGGACATCTTTTCTGTTTGATCAAGTTGGTAAGAATCTGCAGAGACACACGGGGACTAATTTTTCCAACTAAAGAGTGACACATGCTCATTCAAAATGTAGTTATACATTTGAAATGTGTATAGAAGAAATTAATCACATGAATACCTCTTAGTTTCTCAAACTGTGAGAGAACTTGAATTTCCCCCTGCCAATGCACATTGTATTACGCGCTATAGTATAAGAAAAAATACAAAAACTTTACATTCAAATTGCAACATAATAAAGTTAATACTGAATTTTGCTATATTGGCAAAAATTGCAGGATTGGACTGTTAAAATCAAGTTGCTATTACCTATAAAAATTCATTAAAACGTCAAGTAAACATTTCTTTTACAATGGTTAAGAGTATCCACCTTGTTATCCATAGGTCCACCCAACGAAATACATTTTTCTGACCAATCACCCTCCAAAGTTTCCTCCTCTTCTGTTAGTTCCAAAATAAATCAAGAAAAAAATTTGAATAAAAAGCCCTAGCAGAGGTCTAATTTATCTATCCAAATTTACACTGGAAGAGGTAACTCACCAGAGATACTCTGATCGGAATCAATGTTATCCTGCAAGTTTGCTCCAAATCGTAGCTTCAAATTAGAAATCCAATAACAGTTTTGATTGGCTAGAAATAATGGGATAAAAAACAAAATTTGCAATGCGGAATCAATAATTTGAGAGGAGAAACGAAAATTACTAACCGAGACCCTGTTCTTCCTCCACATTACTGCAGTCTGATTGAAGGAGAAAATTCGAAAGAATGAAGATGTTGCGATCTATGATTCTATATTACCATTCCTTCGACTGGGAAGTGAGAAGCGCGGGAAGAGAACATGGGTGCTGGATTTATACCTAAAGTCGTAGTCACAATTGGGCTGGCTATCAAAGTCGCTGCTACACAGACCCGATTTTAGTTCACAGTTACAAGGGAGTGAGAGTTGGGTCCCTAGACTTATTTGCTATTTTTTTTTTAAAATATATAATAAACTTGATTAGGTGAATTACCATTTTTTTCCTCCTTTCGGAATCAAGAAAAGTTACTTATTAATGTAATCCTCACCTTATGGTAAAATAATTAACTTATTTTTAGTTTTAATCTTACACTCTATTTATCGTAAAAATCGCACACTTACCGTTACGTGAAAATATTAGGATTAGCTCATACATGATACGGATAGTGTTAATAACATACCAATATATTCGTGAATTTGTAGGTGTGGAAGCCTCGAAGAGTGGTTCGATCTAAATGAATACTTGAATCTTCAAAGGATTAGGAGACAAGCACATAATCGATTTGCATTGGAAATTGATATAATATTTTAGTGGATTTATGCAATAAGTCATATCAATTTAACAAATTAGACGACTTATGTCAAAAGAGACCATCAACGTCAAAATATATTAAACTGAGTGAAGAGTTGAGAAACGAAAATCCTAAGAGAAGAAATAGGGTCGAGTGGTGTTCTAGGGGGGTGCATGAGAATAAAAAGTCTAAATAGTGGTCATGGGGGTGATGATGGTTAGAGTTGGTGGTAGTGATGGTGGTCCTGTTGGAATGGGGTGGAAGCAATGGCAGATGTAGGGGGCTGGCATGAGCTTTATAATTTGGCCCCTATTTGATTCTTTTTATTTCAAAATTCATTTTTTATTTCAAATTAATTTTCAAATACATATTTTCACTGTAAAATATTTTGCACATAAAATAATATTATTTTAACTTTTTAATTACACATTCATCAAAAATCACTATTAGAATACTCATTGTGTTGAAATAATGGGCATCAAACGGGGGCAAATTTTTTTATTATGTAATTTTTTTTTTTTTTACATATTAGCTCGATTTAAATATTTTTAGAATGCTCAGTATTCGCAATCTGATCTATAAAGAGGAGTCACGTTTATTTCTATCTATTGCAGATAATATATATGCCTAGCTAAAACAATTAATCTACAAATCTTTCAATTTTTTATACAAGATTAATGAATTCATAAAAACTTTTTATTGAACAATAAAGTAGAGTAGATGATATAAATAGATGAAAGAACTGAAAACAATATAATCTTAATGACATTTTTAGAGTACTTTTCCGTTCGACAAATTAATTTCTTCAATTTTTTTTTCATTTTTCCCTCAATTTTTTAAATATGTCCTAGCTTTTTGCTTGACCTGCTTAAGACTGTAGCAAAAAAAAAAAAAAAGAAAGAAAGAAATTCATCATGTTTAAAATGGTTACTTAACTCACAATATTACTTTTTTCATCTTTTAGACATGAAATCCAAAATAAAGAGGTTAAGAGTGCTAAAAATATTAAGGCCCCGTTTGAAAATCATTTTAATTTTCATTATCATTTTTCTACTCATTTTCAACCACACACTCTTCAATAAAATAATATTTTTCATCACATCAATAACTTTTCCTTCTTTTTCAACCACACATTCTCTATCAATTTATTATTCCAAAATATATTCTTTCTCCAATAATCTCCATCAAACATATCCTAAGCATTAAAGATTTTGAACAACATGTTTTGAAATAAAATATTATATATCTTTTGAAGAAATTAATTGTTAACAAGTGTTATCGGCCGAAAATAAAGTAAAATTATAAAGAATTATAAAGTAAAAGGATGAAGAACTTACTTTTATTTGAAGAATTCTTGCTGAACAAGTTTACAAGAATTGAGAGTTTTTTTAGTACAAGTGCTATATTGGCGTTTTTTTGGTCGTGTGTTGTCTATTGTATACACACATTGGTATTTATAAGAAAATAGATGTTGGTACATCACATCTATTTCTTACAAGAATAAAATTTCTTGCACATCAAATTTGACAATTTGGTATACATTCTCCTCACAACAGAGGATCTATCAAACTTGATGTATACATTGAATGTACACCAAATTTGATCCTTCTTACGAACTTTCTTTGAGAAAAAGTAAAAAAAACTATTACTTTACAGATGTATAGTTTAAAATTAAATAGTGCATCCAAACTTAAAAAAAAAAAAAAGATTGCAGTTTTTCTCATCTGTTTTTCTTCATTGATTGTCTTTAATAATTATCATTTGCCATAGTCCTTGGAATACCATACTCTGTCTTTGGGTTAGAGTACTCTATTATTGAATTACTGTATATTGTCTTGGAATCTCTGCATTATTGATGATTGTTAGTGTGCTGTTTTTATCTTTGCATCATCTCTCTTTAAGAACATTTTCCATTTCATTATTATTATTTCTGTTTGGATAATTATGTCTAAAGAAGGTTGAATTTTGAATAGCTGATTTATATTAAGGCCATGTTAAAGAAAATATCGATTCTCATTGTGATAATAGTTAAGAATTTGTGAGAAATCGATTATTTCTTGTAGAACAAATTTCTTCATAGAATTTCGAACAATATTAATACAATCACAAATACTTTGTTCTAATTCGTATAAAGTTTTTTCTTGCCATGCAATTGTAGAGTCTGTTAGTTCAATAAGCCTTTCTATTTTATTAGAATAATTTCAACTAGTAGAAGCAAGAATATCTTTAGAAATAGTTATTATTTCTAAAGTTTTTTCTTACCCTATAGTTGTGGAGTTTGCTAGTTCAATTAGTCTTTCAATATTATTAGAATAATTTCTATAAGTAGAAACAATAATATATGAAAAATGCTATATGAACATAATGGACACTATAATAGTATTCATAAAGTCTACATGACACCCCCCAATAGTTGACGCCACCTCCCAATAGAGGGAGTGCCATATTGACTTTATGGATATCATTATGGTATCCATTATATTCTTCTAGCACCTCCCATAATATATTTAGAAATATAATTCGAATAAAGTATTGGCGATTATATCAATATTATTCGAAATTCTATAAAGAAATCCGTCATATAAGAAATAATCGATTTCTCTCAAATTCTAAGATATTATCACAATGAGAATTGCTATTTTATTCAACACGGCCCTAGATATAATTAAGCTAGTCAAAATCTAACTTTCCTTGGCATAATTATACAAAAAATTTCAATGATTTGCAACTTATTATTTTTGGGTCGTATGGTCATTTAATGACTACATATACGTTTTTTGTCAGATGGGATACCTTGCACATAATGTTAAAAGGTTGTGGACATGAATACTATATATGAAAGATCAAACAAATGGCAAAGAATGGGGTTTTTCAATGTTGGCAGATCAGAGGTCGCGGGTTCGAATCATGGGGGCCCCTGGAAGATAGACTTTTTTCTGAAAGGCAAGATGCAATATGAATTTGACTCGCTCGACACTTTGACAGTTTAGTTAAGGGGGCTCTAGGACCCTGACCAGTTTGGGGTACATCCCGCTGTTTACTTGGTCTGTGGGATGAGAGGCCGGATCGCAGATCCCAGGATTAGTCGCAGAAGGTGGACACCTGGGTATTAAAAAAAAAGATCAAACAAATGGCTGCCACATTTATAAAAAAAATAGAGAACCTCGTAGGAATTTAGCCCCTGTTTCATTTAGATAAAAATCAATTTTTAGCAGATTTTGAAAAGAAATTGATAAACCATATGGCTGAAAAATTGATAAAAATTTATGAATCGTATAAAATGTGTGATTGAAATGAATTTTAGAAAATGGGGTAAAATTATGTTGCAGAAATTGTACAATTACTACACATACATTTTTTCTTATTTTTCTGTACTCAGATTAATTCCTAGAATAAGGACATAAAAATTTCTCACTACTGCACTTGCTTGATGCCATGAATGAGGTAAGAGATCCCCTCCGTGAATGGTAAATAGGATGGGAACGGAGAATAGGGTCCTCATTTTGAATTTTCAGAACCCGGCCATAAACTTTATATTTTTTCAATTTAATAATCACATTTTAAAAATAAAATAATTAAATAGAACAATAAATAGATATTTTTGAATCCGCGTCATGATCCGGCCTCGTCCCCTTCCCAAATTCTCCATTGGTGGTGGGGATCCCCACACTATTGTCATTCCTATTATAGAAGTAATGTCTTAGCGGGTATAAAGCTTGGCAATGTGGCGAGATTAATCTCAAGCCTTACAAGTTTAGACGTGCCTGGACGAAACGTAGGCGTAAGAAAGACATTTCTTATTTTTAATTATTTCAATAATTCTAAGATCATTAAACTTATACAATATTGTATACAATTGGACAATTTTTAAGTTCCCAAAAATTAGAAAATTGAAAATTGAAAGCACAAAACTCCTTCCTAGGACCAAAGAAATCGTCCGCGCTAATTTAGTGCTTAGACCCACAAAAGCAATTAGGTCCAAGAAATGACTCCAAAATAATAAATTGTAATTAAAAAAATAAAAAAGGTGTGGACCTTTCGGTGCCTACTCTCTCTTTATATTAGGCGTTCAAAAGAAGAGTTGACTGTCTTTTCCACTACTTGCTCATATACAGAGCAATTTGAAAACCCTCACATCTAGATTTGCCTAAGCGGCATCTTTTCGTGCCTTTTAGAACATTGACTAGAAGTAGGTTTAGAGCACGTTAATTTAATACACGAATGTTAACTTGAAAATATAATCTTGATCTCTAACCTCATCGTATATGTCAAAATATATATCTTCTGATGAACTTAAGGAAAAAAGACATTATCCCGCACATCAGTTATTAAAACAAGAAAACGACATAGACTTATTAAAGATATAAAAAGAAATCATTCGTGATGTATATTATTCCTTTCTTTGTCAATTATTTGATGAAATATCCTCAAACAAATCTATCATTTTCCTAAACAATTGAGTCAATATCCACACTTGTGGGAAGGATATGGCTAATTGCACAGTCGACTTTGAGTGTGTATATATATATATATATATATACACAAAAAGTTGATAGGGAAGTTTCAAATAAAAAATAAAAAATCTCACAATAGACCAAGCATAGACCAACAAAATCGTGTTCCTGGTATCTGAAAATATTTTGTGCCATCTGAGGAATTATTGTACTGCCCTAATTTTATTTTATATCCTAGCTCGATGAAATTGTAACTTTTCTAGCTTAGTCAAACGGTACCAACCTTTATATATGCTTTGAGTGAATCGAATCTCTCGTTGACTTATTTTTGGAGACTTCTGTATGTTTCAAAGTGCACGCGCGATTCAATCACATACCACGTACACACTTAATCTCAAATATATTTTACCATGCTTAAACAACCTTTCTCACAACCAATTAAGTTTCGGATCTAAACTAGTGGCACTATTAAAAAAAACCTAAGAGAGCGGCCAGTGGGGCAATTCTCTATGAGTCTCTTTTCTACATAGATTCAACACTAGTTCAATAGGATGCCCTATATATATTTAAAAATCAATGGATTATTATGTTGACATTTTTAATCAACCTATCAAAATGATTATCAACATCAATTCAATATGCAACATAATATGAATGACAGTGTACACATGTTTGAAACACGCACCATGTGCACACTTGATCTCATATAAATTTCACCATGCTTAGAAAAAAAAATTTCTTGCTTCCAATTAAGTTTGGGATCTAAACTATGGCACTAATGAAAAAACCTAAGAGAGTGGCCGGTCGGCATTTCGCTAGGTGTCTCTTATATGTCAACGATATTTCAATAGGATGCTCTATTCAAGAATCTCAGGATTATATGTCGATATTTTTAATCAACTTATCAAAATGATTTTCTTTATATTCAGTTCAATTCAGTATGCAAGAACACCATAAAATAATTTAACCAACTTACAAAATGAGAAAAGAAAAGGCCAAAACAAGTATTAAATGCAAGCTCTGATAATCAATCATATTAACAGTATACATATAAATGTATTACAATTAATCCACACACACACATATATATTATAAGAAAATATCAAGATTTATATATATTATTGGAATGATGGAAGAAGACAGAGGTCTTACCCTTATTACAATATCTCCTTATGATTATGAACAAACTTGAACCAAATATATCACCTTCATCATAATTCCTGTTGCCTTTAATTGAATCAAAAACCTCAAATTGAGTACATTAGACATATAAAATTCAACCAGAAGTGTACATACATGAACCCTAATTTGAAATTATTGTAGAGAAAAATAAAGATATAGATCCCACAATTATCTCTAGGCTTATTACACCAAACCCATAAATCAAAAGCCTAATAATCGCAGAAAACACAAGTTTTTATTAGTTTACAGGAAATCAAAAGTTAAATTTGTAAAATAAAAAACAGGCAACTTTCATAGGCATAGATCTGAAAATCCCTTCAAGATTTCTTGCCCAAACATCAAGAAAAAAAAAAAAAGTAAAGAACAGTAAAAATCTCAGTATAACTTTTGCATCAAAGTTCAACCGAGGGGTAAGCACACATACCATAACCTACTCTATTAGTTTGTGCATATTGCTACTAATATTCGTTAAACTAGCATTGGGTGGGAGGTGGACTGCAGGTTTCTTCTACTGTGGTTTTACCTCAAGGTTTGAACTGCTAATCCCTTTCTTCATTGTTTGAAGACTTATTCTGATTAGCCCTCTCTCCTTCTGCTTCTCTATACTTAAGCAAATACCTCTTCAGTGATTCAGAATAATCATCAAAACCTAAACTTCCCAAGGCCCAACAAATATCATCTCCATTAACTGTTTTTCTCTTCTCCCTGTGGCATTTATCAGATGCTTCTCCTGTAACAAAGCCAATGAACTCTGATACGCATTCTTGCATGGTTTCTTTAGCTTCTTTCGCGATTTTCGCGTTCGGAGGAAGGATCTGCTTCATTATCCGGCCGACATTCGCTATCGGTAGCAGCCGATCTTGCTCCTTAATGGTGCCATAATGCTCTACTGAGTCATGAATAGTAGCATCAGCTGCATAAATATTGTAGTTGAACCCTTCTGAACTGGACCCTATATTATCAACCATATTTCTATATAGAGAAAACCTAGATCCCGTAAATCACAGACACGTTGCTTATGTCTATCACTTACCTCTATATGGAGGAGTTATTGATAAGTATATTTATTTTTGCTTCACTTGCCTCTATATAGAGGAGTTATTGATAGAATTACTTTTGCTGAAGCACCTCGGTTAAAACTTTAAGTTCTATATAAGAAAAGTTATCGATATAAGAAATAGTATTTTTTGAATCACTCTATCTAAAATTTTAGATCGTTAAAGGGAAACATATTTATTTAAATTTAATATTGCCTTCTCATTCATTTTTTTATTAATGACCTAACACATGCATAATTTTCACAAATAAATAATTTAATATCGTGTTGAATCATATGATCTAAAATTTTTAAAGATGGGGATATATTATTAATATGTTAAAGTTGAGCATAACGTGGCAGTTTTAAGATGCCAATAACTTAGTCAACATCCTTGGGTTGGGATGGGGGGTGGTTGCAGTGGCAGACAAAAATCCATTTACTGTAGGAGTTAGGTCACTTTTCTCTAGTATTGAAATATTTGTAGGACGATTTATGGGAGCATTCCAAAACCCTAAATCTTTAAAAAAAAGACCAGAAATTTGATTAGCTCAAATGGTCCCCTCCCTCTCGAGTTGGCCATTAAACTTTAATGCTCTGAGTCATGAATTTCACTGGTTATGCTTAAAAATATTGTTCTTGGTCTGTGGCACTGTGCATGCTACCAAACAAAACCTAGAAAGAACCACCACTTAAGGATTAAAATCAAAATACACACGTATAGATGTTGTGTGTGTGTGTGTATATATATATGTTGCTTGAAGTAGATTCTTCGTCTTGATCAAAACCCCTTTACAAAGTATAAAAATTTCTTCCAAAGCATACTCCTTTCTCGAGGAAGATAATCATATCTATAGAGATGTGTTTTAAATACCTTATTATCGTATGTATCATGTCACCACTCTAGTATACCTAATATATAACAAATCTGATGTAGTTTTTATATAAAAATGTGGAAGTTGAACTATTCGAGGAAACTTTACACATAAAAGGAAATATAGTGACTGGCCGGTCGTGTTAGTGACATGTTAGCTTGTCTTTTTGTTATATATGTTAAAGAAATAGATTTCCTTACTAAATATATCCTCTTTACTTTCAAGATTTGAAGTCTGAAAGATAACATTGACTTCTATGTCTCTGTCTTTGCTATTAGTAAGTTTCTAATCTCAAGTTTGTTTGAAAATACTTTGATGGGCAGGCAAAGATATGAAAATATTTTATTTTCTCTATAATATTGTGATTTGCGTAATTTAAATTGTAACTTTGAAATCGGACTTTTTTTTTTTTGTAATTTTTGTTAGGAAAAATACAAAAAGGAAATTCGAAATGCTATTGGAATTGTATATATAAAATAATAGAAAGAAACATTACGATGACAGAGTAATAATAAAAATAGAAGAAAATAATTGTTGATATAGTAGCGGTATTAGAAGGAATCAATGCATGTGTTGCACATGATTTTCTTAAAACAGATTCGCCTCCCACCGTAGTGCAAGGTGACTGATGACGTCTATTTTTCTGGATACAACATTTGAAAGTAGTTGACTAGATAGCATCTCATCATTACTTTAGGCGAACTAAAAATGCTCACAATTTTATCACCGAGCTAGAACAAAGAAATTATTTAGATTACTAAGAACAAGATTCTTGACAACGAAGAAAGAATAGAGAAATTTAGAGAGAAGAGAGAACTCTCAAACTTCGGTGTGTGGAATAAGGAGGAGAATACCTCCTTATATAGTACTAGGATAGAGGAGGTTTTAATTTTCTTAGTTAATTTTGTATTTTACAATAGTCATGAATGTATTTGTAACCATCAATTTAAATATAAACTAACTATGGAATTGAAGAGACTTAAAACCTATGAATAGTTATAATTTCATTCAATTTGTTTTTGAATATTTAACGAAAGCTTTACATTTCTTTCTTGACTATATTCAATTTACAATTGTTAACTAACTATACAAGACCTAATAGAGTGGAAACATGAAAGATGGAAGGAAAGTAGAGAAGGGCAGCTCCTAAAAAACAAACATATTTAATGATATTTTAGGTCCAAAGTAGACTGAAAACCTGTCATGCATATGACTTAAAAGTTGGACAATGATTTTGGATCAGGAAGTGAGTAATCTTTCCTAAATCAGGCATGCCAATTATTGGTGGAGCTAGATTAAGTAATATATGTCATTATCTTAATGCTACTGATAAACCATATCAGCACTCTGCATTGTGAAAATGACTTAAGATTCATCTTAGATGAACTGTTAAAGCACTAAAAAACCATAAAATTGATCTGCTTATAAGTTTGTCTGCTTTTGTTAGTGAACGTCAGGTGCTCATCTGTGCCAAAGATGAAATATTTGCCGAATCGAATTTTCAACAGGATGGAATTGATGTCATAAAGCATTGATTGTGAGTTAACTTTGTTACACTTGGAGTGATGTTTATGTGCCTGTGGGACATAGCACAGAGAAGTGTCGACCTAACGTGTTACATTTACTAAGTCTTGATCGAGAGAAGATCACGAACTGGCTTGAAAACCACTTCCCGTGGTTCATCAAGATGTGCTAAGTAAAACGAGTCGATTTAAAATTTTAAGTGATTAGAGATAACACATGTATATCATCTAAATATTATCTTTAATTGTCACTTTATAAGTTGGAGTTGAGTATAGGTAAAGAATGCTTTTGTTGATACGTGTTGCCTTCTAATACAAGGGACACTTGGATCCTCTCTAGGGCGTATGAAATAAGAAAACTAAAATAAAGGTAGGTTATTGAGCTTGATAGTGTTGGAAGTCATCAATCTAAACTTGTGAACAAGAATTTTGACTAAAATTCATGAATATTGAAAATCTTCCATTATTGCCTATGTTGAGTCTTGAAGAAAGGAATATGAATCTATTTTTTCCATGTTTGGTTCAACTAAAAAAATTTAATTAAAGTTTAAGTCAAAATCAACAATTAATTTTAATCACTCATTTTACGAGATTAACAACTTTTCAACCACAAATTTCATCATCTTTTATAATAAAAGTCTATTAAAAATTTAATTTTTATCTAAACGAAACAAGGGCTTAACATGTTTTGTGAGTACATGCCAAATGTAGAATTCATACCCTAGTTTTAGGTTTGTATGTAGAAGTATGAAGAAAGATGTGAAGCGAAAAACAATTGTGAGAAGTAACTTAGAGAAACATTTTTCTAAGAGAAAATACACATGGTTTAAGAGAGATTTCACCTTTGCTTCCAACAAAGCGGTATCAGAGCTTTGTTCAAAGAAATATTTAGAAATATGTCAAACAAACTAGTATCAGCTACGACTTCCTAAATTTGGTGGGAAGAATTACAACCATTGGAATTTCTTAAAGGCGAACTATAAAAATTTACACGATTCGAATCCAACCACAAGTCATCATCCATGAGATGAAAATAAAAAATAAATTGTCAACCAATTAAAAAAAAGTCATCACCATACAAGAATAGCCCGTGCAAAAGTAAATTTAGAGGTAAATAAAGTAATCTAGATCTCTTCATTTTTTTGTTTATATTTTTGAAGAATATATCCTTTTGTTGCTTTTAATTAAATATTCCAACAATCAGAATCCATGTTTTCTAAAATATTATAATTTTACCAATAATCTTATATGGCTGTACTGATATCACTGTGCAAAGGAACATATATGTTTGGTGGTTGTGGTCCAAACCAGTAAAAATATTAATTCTACTTTGGCTCTTATCAAGTAGAAGGGACACTAATTAGGACCACAAAGTAGCTAGGATTCAAATTATAATTAATTAATTTTAAAATACTTATGATCCACAAGTTCGATTTGAAAAAAAATAAATAAAGAAAAAAGAAAAGAAAACGTTAAGAGTTATAGTTTTATGTTTAACACGTCCTCACGTATTTATTTTTCATTGAATATATTTACTATTTTTAATCAAGCACATTTAATTAATAATTTTCATACACATAAGTTCTAAACAAATGAATTGTCTAAAATTTGCTATTTTTTTATGCAAATTTCATACTCGCAATCAAACGCATTCTAAAAGTGTAATCTTGGAAGATATAATTATTGAGATAAACTTGATACTCTCGTGACATTTTTGGAACATCTCAATATTGAACATCAATGTTATTATCCATTCACACGAAGTTCAAAAGGCTTTTGAGGACATTAAGAAAAAAACTTCCCCCTTTAAATCCCACCTTCCAACTTTTTTCGAGGATTCCATCACACAACACTCATTGCTTTAGTGGGCATCCATTGATAAAATTTATAAATTCTAGGTCTTCGATTTTAAGTCCTTGTCTTAGTACAACCGAGATGTCCATTTCCAATCCTAGCATGGATGAAAAAATGCCTCCTCCTGTCCATCGCGAATGCAGTGAGATTTCTCGCCTCGTCATGGAATTGGAACGGGACAAAGAACATGTTTCCACTCCGATTTTCATTTTTTTTAATCTTTTCAAATTAATCGTATTTTGAATAATAAAAATATTGTATTAAAAATATATGAAGAAATGAAGAAATAAAGTAGGAAGAGGATATTATGGGGCCTCGCCCCATTCTATTATCATTCTTAATCCTTAGTCTGCTTTTAATCTACACCAAACAGAGCATAATATTGGATTAATTAATTTAATTCCTCAAGAGATTTGGGAAACACTTCGAGTTAAAAAGGATTTTTGAGAACCTTAAAATAAAATTGAAATTCTACTATTTGTTCCCTTGTCCATGGCAACTATATTCGAGATTCTATCGCCTACATTCTCCACTTTAGAAGGCATCTTATGTCATGTAAACTTTAAAATCCTAGGCTTTGGTCCTTTAGATTTAATTATAATCTCTCTATTTACTATATGTACAATTTATTATTATGGGATTATTTTACTACAAATTAAATGTTCGTGGAGAAATTCTTTCGTGACGTGCAATGACTTTTAGAATACTCGATGGAATTTTTTTTTTTTACGCATTCGTTAATTTACATGCCGATGGTGCCCTTTAAAGGGATTGAAGAAGGTGAAATAAATATAAAGTGTGCTTGTTTGTTTATTTCGTAAATGAATATTACATGTCAACCCTTTATATAGATTTTTATTGTAATTATATTTAGCAAGGCATGTGAGTTGCAGTCTATGTAGCACAAGTGATGTTTAGTATCGGTTTACATAGCGTTATATATATCATTAAATGACAGGTCAATTTAAATGCAGGGATATAAAATTCATTTAATCGAATCTATTATTGTAATGCTACATAGATCGACGCTAAATATGATTTTTACTGTCTATAAATGATTTTCCTTGATTTTAGGTTAAAATCAATGGTTTCTTTGGGTAGGTTGGTTCTTGCCTTATTCCGTTGATCTTTGAAGAGACGACAAAATATGCTAGAACATTGTCCTTAGGCACATTCTTGGAATTGTGCACTTTCGTATTTAGAGCATTGTTTGAGAGTGAGTAGGTAGCCTCGACCAATTGGAACTTGGATAGACGAAAGTAAAAAGTGAATTGGGGCCATGTGGAACCTAAGATTCTTGGGCCATTAGGCTGTCTAGCAGTCTAGTGGCCCAAGATATTCTAGCATGTTCTTATTGGACCTCTAGTTGTGGCCTCTAGCCCATATACAGCCCGGTATCTAATCTCTGTCCCTCAAAGGCCAATTTCTAACAAATTAAAAGCTGTAACATATTTCTCATCCGAATACAATTTAATTTTTTAAAAGTCTAAACGGATAGAAAAAACTTGAATTCAAAACTATTCTTGTCTGGAATCATCTAATATGAAAATTTAACTAATAAAAAATACATATAAATTTTGTAACTACCCGTAAAATTCGAGATTATTTTCTACATATTTTATATTTAGTAACCATAATTTTTTGAAATATATTAGATATACTTATATATAGAGAAAGTGATTTGAGAAGTTATTTTCGGATAGCGTTTTCAGTTTGTTTCATAATTCGAGGAAGCGGAAATAATAAGCTCAACGAGTACTTTATAATGGTGTCTTGAGAGTATTATTTCGACTAGAATGACATGTCAGCTGTGAGACAAAGAGCAACGTGGATATAAAAATTGAAAAGGCAATTCGAGTGGTAAATTTTAAATGAGCATAACTTTCACTATGTTTAATGACTTTCATTTTCGGCAAGCGCGAGTTAAGTACTCCTTGATATCTTCACAATGGTATCAAGAACTCCGTTCCACGACCTTGAGCAACCCTCTAAAATTGGCTGCGAAATGGGGATGGAAACTGCTTAAAATGCTTCAAATTTGGATGAAGGGTTTCATGGGTTACACACGACAATATGCAACCCAATGCAATCGTGGCTTACGTAGACTTGGTGATTTAGCTCAGTCCGTACACCATCTTAGACACTCCAGGCTATTAAAAATTTGGTATTACGTCTTAAAAGTTCAACATTTTAAAGAAAAGTAACACAATCCTTTATAAGTTGGTCTATGTTTTCATCATATGCCTTAAAATACTTTCTCAAGATAATGAGTCGTTTGAGCTGATAAATCTTGAAATTCGTGTACTCGTTTTTTAATCTTAATTGGATTAAATTGATCGTTAAAATTTAATGAGCTCTGATATCATAGTAACAGTAACACTTGTGGTCCAGTTTTAAAATGTCAACTTTGTTAACATGAACAACTCAATTCTTTATAAGTTGATCTATGCTTTTAATTTTATTCGACGTGAAATTTAATCCATTAACACAAGCTAGGTTCAAATTCATGTAATTTCATTTTGAAATCCGGGGTCCTCGTCCTTCTTGGAGTTATATGCATGTTTAAGGTACAAACCCTAGTCCTCAAATGCTGTGAAATGGGATCTCAAATCTTATGGTTAACGTACTCTCATTTCACGCCAGATCAAAACTTTTTCCCTTGTACCACTCTATCATGTTCCTCTGCTTTTCTTTTTTTCTTTCAATGTTTCTGATTCTTGTACTTTCTCTGTGAGAGATAAAGCACTGTTGTGTTTTTAATATGTAGCATTTAATGCCCCAGTTTTCTGTTTATTAACGGCATTTTAACTCCTCATTTTATTTTATTTTTTCATTTGGCCAAGTGTAAATTAAGTTCCTGTTTGTTTGCCATTTCCATCTCATTTTTTCAAAAAAAAAAATGTTACCATTTATGCGCCCAATTAGCCCTCTTTTTGACTTTTATATCACAATTTTCATTTTGCAACGACTATATTATTTCTAATAATAAGCAAAAAAACATCGAAAGAGTAGTGTTTTTCAACGCAATTAGGGTTAACGGTCCATGTTACATTAATATAATATTAAACGATAAGTACACTTAAATAAGTAATTTAATTTTACATTCTATTTAGTCGTCACCTAACGCCGCTTCAACTGGTGTTATAACTCCATTAGAGCTGAATAACATTACACATTCGAACAAAAGGGTGGGCGGTCAAAAAACAAAATGTTAATGATTTTCATTATGGAAATGTCTATATCAAAATAATTAAAGTAATCAATTATTATTTTTTAAATAAATCGCGTGTCATTTTCATGCATAAAATCATAATATATGTGCATGGAAATTAAGCGATATAAAAGAACTCTAATATATTCCTTAGCATGACTTTTCTTATTGGTTTTATCCATAGAATGACGAGTTCAAAGGCAAGGGAAGAAAAAGGAGAATAATTGATTATGTCAATTTGCAAATTGTCTGTTAATTTTGCATTTATATTGGAGAATCGTGTGGGGACATCCTGTCGTTACATCAAATGTATCGAAATTCATCGATAAATCCCATGTAGTGGTTTGCTTTATTAATAATTAATGATGGTGTGAAATGTAATAGGTTTTGTATTTTTGTAGCTTGTAATCTTGACTAGATTGTTGGAACAAATGCCTGTTTCAGATTCTAATTTCTGTCTCGTGGTTTCTAATTATTTTGCCACAATACTTGTTTCTTATCTTGTAAGATTGTGAAGGTTACGATAAGGGGCGGACGCAGCTATTTTGAGTTAAGAGGATACAATCAAATTTGTAAAAAAGTTGTGAGGAATTTTACATTCGAAAATTTATATATAAAAAAAAAAATCATACCTCATTTAATTTTACATTCAAAAATTTACATGGAGTAAGACTTTTTCAGATGTAAAATTTTGAAATTTTTGATGTCATATCCCATGTAAAATTTTCTAATAAAATGATGGAAATTATATTGAGAAATTTGTATAGCAAAAATAATAATAATTGAATTTTTTTAAGGAAAAGACGAGTTAAACCTCTCTTTTTAAGACGCGTGTTTGACATTTTTTTAACTATTTTCGATATCTATTTGGACCATTCGATATACATATGATATAGTACTTGAAACGAGTTTCAAAATGACATGCGATTTGTGAATTCGGTTAGCGTATGATCGTCGAAAATTTTTTAAAATTAGTTTGTTATCGAAATTTTCGAAACAATAGTTTAGAACGGCCAACTTTGACAAGCCGTAACATTTGCTACGGTTGGTCATTTCGCTTGCCATTAACGACGTAGAAAACTAGACCATGAACATTTTGAAATGACATTAAAAATGCAATATTTCGATTTCGTTTGACATTCCATAATGACTTCAAAATTGAGACAAAACATAGAAAAAAAATTGGCCTCAAAGTTGGGGGTCAGTGAACCCATCCCCACGCCTGTGTCTGCCCTGGTTACAATATATAAGTAATTTACTTATTTTTAACTTTGATTAATTTATTTCTATCTAACTTGTTTACTCATAAGTAAATTATTTTTACGCTTTGCTCGAGAACTGGAATTTTCTATCTCAAAGCCAAACTCGTAGTACTGAAAGACGACCATCGCAAAAAATTGGTCGCCAAAAGTTATCAACAACGATTTTTTCCATCTCAAAACTTAGATATTTTCATCTCCATAGTGACACATATTCACCATTGTAATTTCTCAATCCCCTCAACTAGCTTGTCTAAAGGTGTGGACGAGCCGAAAAATACTATACTTAGTGTATAATCGCGATGAGTATGATTAGGTCATATATATGAAGTGTAATTTTTTTAAGATTTTACAATTTTCTTCCTCGTCTATGGATGAGGTGAGTTATTATCTTCGGCACCTTTAGTTGGAGTTCAGGTTGAATTCTTGTTTGGTAAGAATTAAAATCTAAAATTTAATCTAAATCAAAGTCAATAATTAATTTTAATTACGTAATGGCACTCACAATTTTTAAACTGTACATTTCATACTTTTATTAAAATCTAAAATTTTAATTTTATGAGGGCTATATTTATTCATTTTTAATAAAACATGAACCGCTATTTGGAATAAACATAGCTAGTAAATAGAAACAAATATTGCCAGTGAAAAATGTCAAAATTTGGCATAATTCATTTTTTTGACCTTTTCTCTAGAAACTTGGAATTCAAATTTGACTGTTATTATAGGTTTCGAAACTCCAAGACTTCTTCACTGTTTTGTAGTGTTTGTTTGTTAATAATCATTTGAAGAGAGAGAGAGAGAGAGAGAGAGAGATGTTCATATAAATTCTTCACGGCTTAGAACTTGTTTGGTTAAACTTTTAAAAGTTAGCTTATAAGAAAATAAGTGAATTTAAAAAAAATTAATTGGTCAAAATTGAAAATAATTAAATTATTTTTGCTTTCAATAATAAGTTTGAATGTGTGAATGTATTGATTCCTCCTTTACAAATGTGTCCATTCATCACATATCTTTGAAATTAAGCTTGTCCTGGAGAAGATATAAAACTCCTGCGTTTTCCATGAATTTGATTGAAACGTGTGAATTTTTTCATTACTAGTTTTGAAGCCGAAATGCACACAAAACTAGGGAAGTAAATATTAGTCGACAAATTCTATTATCTCACTACTTTGGACTTACTCATCGAGTTATTAACAACACTAAAGAAAAAATGTTGTATAAAAAATATAATACATTCTCTCTTCGATTCACTCGGAGATGTGTCTCCTAACTATAGTCATCTTGGTCCAATCCAATTCAATCTTCAAGTGTAGCTCTAATCACATATGATACTCGGACCTTCTATTTATTAATGGAGCTATTGAGGAGACCTAATAAAGTACTCTTATAATCCAAGTTTCAATCGCCGATTCTTTCATCTAGTTAGCTTTTCACACACTGAGCCCCTATTTGAGGTCAATTTTTTTCCAAAACTCATTTTCGATCACATTCTCCCGTTAACAAAAATTTACACGTAAACTGAAAATATTTCCATTTTTTTAGTTACATTTTCTCCAAAAAAATCACTATTCTAAAACACATTTTTCCCAAAAAAAAAAAGGGTGCTCCAACAGTACCTGAATTTAAGTCATTTCGCTAATTAAAAGCTTTAAATTGCACCAATGATGGTACAATATTTTAGGGCCTGTTTACATTCTTGTGTGTGGGTGGGGGTAGACAAATTAGTTAATGTTAACAAAGTTAGTGGCATGTCTTTATCAACTGTCTTTTATCACTTCTATATATATCATATAGGCCAAAGAAGTCCAAATTCATATGTTTAATGTCAGCCATATTTTGCTCCTAACCCAGAATCAATTACCTGAATTTTGTCCCTCTCCACCTAAAGAAACAATTCAACTTTGAAAGCCATAAAAAAAGACACACAAAAATAATTATTGCCTTTATATAAATTCGATGTCGAATGTTACAGGAGACGATGGGAGTTTCTCATCTGGAGAAGTCCAGCAACTGCAAAACCCGTCCGAAGGTGCCGACTCTGCGAATGGCTCGAGCTCTAGGAAACCGCCATCTAAGAAGAAAAGAAACTTACCAGGAACTCCAGGTAATTCAGTAACTCTTAAATTTCTTGACCTACAGATCAATGGAGTTTAGGCTAAATAATTTTCTAACTTATTCTATAAATTGTATTATCTAACTTATGTTATAGCTTAGATGAATGTGTTTTCCAGAAGTTGCGTCAAAATAGTTGAATCTACAACTTGTATGATCTTGGAAACACAAGGTGCATTTTTGGTACACAAATTGAGTAGAAGAAACGAAAATGAGCAAAAATCTTATTATCATAATATCCATTATTGTGTAGCAACTCGTACAACAAGACTTCACTCTTTTAGGTTCTTCTATAAGAATATAAAGTTCTATTTTTTCAACATGAAGTGAGAAACAACAACAAATTAAACATTTCATTTCCTAACAAATTTGAGATGGACTACATAGATCTACCAGCGTTGTCACGAGAAAATCCTAATGTTGATGTAAAAAATCTGATGATCAATATTCTCGAGATTCGTGAAAAGCACGTTGAAGGTGATGCTAAGGTCATCTAGTCGCAACCATATTGATTGTTCAATGGTTTTTGATGTCAACACTCGCTACACAGTAATTAAAAATGGGACAATAATTTTATGAGTCATAGTGAATGCTACTTTTAATCGTTTTACATATACATGACTATACACTATGAAGGACAACTATGGGTAATTTTCGTTATAAATATGATTATTCTAATTTTATTCATTATTAATACTATAATTGCTCCACGCTCTTATTGATTGAACTTCCCAACCCCTTTGTGTCCGTGTGATCATGGATGTCTTATATTTGTTTTTGTTTTTTCTAAACACACACACTGGGAATAATAATCAAACTGTGATTTAATTCTATTTATTTTTATATCATGAAGATCCAACTGCAGATGTTATTGCTCTATCACCAAAAACCCTAATGGCAACAAACAGATTTGTGTGTGAAATATGCAACAAGGGATTTCAGAGAGATCAAAATCTGCAACTGCATAGAAGGGGTCATAATCTTCCCTGGAAGCTTAAGCAAAGAACAGTCGAGTCGTCGAGAAAGCGAGTTTATCTATGTCCGGAGCCGAGTTGCGTGCACAATAATCCGGCACGTGCATTAGGCGATCTCACCGGAATCAAGAAGCATTATAGCCGGAAACATGGAGAGAAGAAATGGAAGTGTGAAAAATGTTCAAAGAAATATGCAGTGCAGTCTGATTGGAAGGCTCACCAAAAGACTTGTGGAACAAGGGAATATAAATGTGATTGTGGAACCATCTTCTCCAGGTATTGTCTGTTTTCTTTTCTAACTTTCGTCTCAATCTTGAAACTGAACATTGAGGAGTGACAAGACAAAAGAATTGAACTCTCGACTTGGCCACTGCCACCCCTACCGAGATCACGTCAAGTTAACCTTAGCCTATGTCTGGCTCATGTTTATATACCATCAATTTTTATCTACACATTTCAAGAGATTCGCAAGCACTACTTACATATCTACGACCATTTATATATATTTATAATTTAAACCGTTGGAACACTTTCAAAACATGCATACTTGTCTCTATGAGACATGAATTTTCATTCATTTTCACTTGATAAATTGGTATTATTCCTCTAGATTCGTCATATTTTAACGAGGTTAGGTCAAGTCATCCTTGGTCTCTATGAGCCACGAATTTCCACTCCTTGCACGATGCATCACAACAATGTTTCTAAATATTTTACGCACAATGGATAATTTACCTTGATAACAATATATTCTGCATCAATCTTTACGCTGATTACAAATGAAAAAATAGCAAGATCTGAACACTTTTCTTTTAGTATAAGATTGTAATCTTATCCTTGGGTTGCATCCGTTTGACACAGGAGAGACAGTTTTATCACTCACAGGGCTTTCTGTGATGCACTGGCTGAAGAAAACAACAAAGTTATGAACCAAAGCTTGATGTTACCAAATTTTCATACCCAGATGCCTGATCAAATTTTGTCAAATATGCCCATAAACAGCAACACAAACACATCCATGGAATTATCAGAATTCACCAATCCCCTCAAATCAATCCCTCCAGAAATTGTCCCAATAATGCCATTCAAATCTATGAACAATGCGGCAGCAGGAGGCATGTTTTCCAGCAATTCTGGCAATCTCTTTGGGAATACAAGAGGCATTCCCTCATCATCATCAGCCCTTCAGTTCAATAATGGTGGCCAAATTTCGGGATCATCAGCCAATATGTCTGCTACTGCATTACTGCATAATGCAGCCCAAATTGGTGCAACTTCAAGCAACAGTACTATGACCTCTCCAATGATGCAAAAAAGTTTTGTTAGCAGCATGGCAGGATCTGATCAACTCTCCGGATCAAGAACCTCGTCGAATTTACATCAAAACAACTCATTTGAGAATGTGCATAACGAGCAATCAAAAGGGACTTTTAGTACCCAGCTTTTACAGAAGAGCCCACAAGAGTTGTCTCAGTTGTTCCATTCCGGGACTGGTGGCTCAGCCTTGAGTGACATGGTGTTGAACGGCGGAATGCTGGTGGACAGTGATCCGTATTCTGCTGCTTTCTTGAAGAAAATTATGGAACAAGAGGATAGTGAAAATTCTGGCATTGTGCAACGAAGAATGGCTATGGGTAGGAGCCCTACAGGGAACTCCAGGTTGGGACATAATGATATGATGACTCTGGATTTGTTAGGGGTTGGGGGATCCAAGGGCCCCCAAAATCTGCATGAACAGAGCGTAGAAATGGAGGGTTTAAACCAACAGAGAATGCAAGTAACGCATCCTTTGCACCAAATACAGCTCTCACATGGGGATTTTGATATGGAAAAGCCCTTGTGGGATATGTGAAAGAGTAATACTCTCATGCATGACGACGTCTGTTAAAGATATGAAAAGATTTGTAACATTCTACTTGACATTTCTCGACCGTGTGAGATTATTTTCATAATAATATAGTTTGATTATGTGATTAGTATAGAACTTTTCATTTTTGTATTTAGAGTTCTTTGTCCTATGGTAGTTTCCTTTATAGTTCTTGGACAGAAAAAATAATTTAGTGCTTGATACGAATTTGACAAGATATGAAGAAAAAGATAATGAACAACAGCAACCTATCCACAGCAGAAAGGATTAAAGTAGAAGTGAGTTAGAATTTACTTAGACAAAAGAAGCCAGACGAAGTCTTTTGCATGCATTTGGCATAATTAAGTGAACTAACAGCAAAAGCATAGAAGGGCTGGCATGGACCTTTCCGCACATGGTCACGGCACGACACGACACGTGCACGGGGATTGTTTGGCGCATGCGCAAGCAAAAAAAATCCCGTGACCAAAAATTTAAGAAATAAATAAATTGAAGCATAAAGAGAAAAAATAAACAAACTCTTAAGAAAGTAGATTGATGCATGTGATCTCATATTAACGTCTTCGATCTATTAAATTTAGCTCTTGAAGAGCTTCTTTTGCGTATCAAGATAAGTCCTCATATACTATGACAGACTCGTTTAAAAGTATCGTTCCACCTCTTTTAGAAACTCTTATTGACAACCGATGCACGAGAAAAATGAAACATTCGTTAAAATTGTATGAACCAGAGAATTAGAAACTCAATTAACATTTTCTTATCATCATTTCAATCCTCAAATATTTACTTAAATGTTTAACTTCCTTGTACTTCTGTAAAAACATTATCGTTTATCATTCATTTCAATCAAAATATTTTTACTTAAAAAAATTAACATTAATCAAAATCAGTATAATCAAATCATTCTGCGTTATAATTCTTTATTTGTACTTCATTAAAAAGTGAAATTTATAGCCATTGTTTTCAAAGACTACCACTCGGAACACTTGGGACCTTAATTAATTACCACCGTTTGCACTTTTATTTAGACGTAGAAAATTATAGTAGTGACATGTGACGAGATGAGCTAATTACGTCCAAACATTCTTTGTATATTAAATAAATTAAATTAAGAAATATATCAAAGCTGAAAAAGAAAAAGACATTTACTTCCTCAAGCTCCGGACGCTAGCCCCAACTCTTGGCTCCCGGCCGCCGCCCCGCTCTATGGCTCCACCCCCACCAGTAAGGAAACTCCCCCAATTAGGCGTAGATTCTGTGTGGATTCTTATTTTTGTTTTAAACCAGATGTTGTCGAAATAGTGAACAAGCTCTAAAAGAGTGTCTACCACAAGATTCAAAAGTCGATCAATTTCCGACTGTATGTAAAGGGATGCTAGGAGGTCCAAGCCTTCTCTTCGTCAAGATCGATCCAAACCTGCGCCAGGGAAGAATGCCAATACCAACAAAATCCAAATTATTTGAATGCAAATATTAAACTAATTCTAGAACACTTTCTTGGACACTTTACTGCTAGCCAAGGATCCAAACTCAAGATGGTATTGAAACTTAACTTACAGTGATACCATGTTATAGACAAGATGAAACTATAATGTTGGATAATGTGAAAGTAACTGCAAAGAGGAGAATATGAAGTGCAGCACCCTGGACAAAGGTAAATATGATAATGTCAAACACTGATGATTTTGACGAAGTTATGAACTCAACAGAGTTGAGGACAAATTATAACGTAAACGATGAATACCCACATTCAGAAGAAAACGAATTTGCGACTACATATATATAATTATCCACCGAATGGGGTTGCTGGTGGGAGAAGACCCCTTCAAAGAGCTCCATCTCTCGGCAAGACTATTAATTGCCTTTGTTCAATCACTTTTTGTCACAATACTCGGAGAATGAGACTTTCTCCCTTCAATCTCTGCAGGCACCGGTTTTCTTTCAAGTTCTTTGCTAGCCAGACAACTGAACCATTTCTTTCACAATTGAAAGCATGTTAGGTTGTGTTTTTCACCAACTCAAAAGGAGCTTCTTGTTTCTGGAAAGGTTAATTAAGAGATCAGAAGGATCAGCAAAAGCAATTAATGAAATTGCATTACCCCATATAAATGTCAGAATTCACATTCAGGGACTCATCCACCAAGATATTACACTAGCGGCAAAATACTAAAACAATAAAGCCCGTATCGAAAATGATGCAAGTGAAGGTTTTCTCATAGTCAATTCAAATCAAAATTGATCCGGATATAGCCGTACACTCTTCAAATCTGATTTTGTTACAGCCATAGACGTTAGCAAGACCTGTACGACAGCCCAATAGTCGATGTCCATGCCTATAGATGGTCACATGACAGTACAAGCCACCCTCAGGCATCAGGTCAACTCATTTGACCATGATGCTATCAGCCTTACCTCCGATTGAATGAGGAGATGAACCTATGAGCTCAGCCTATGAGATAATTGAATTGACCAGGGGTAGAGAGAGTGATTTCTGAGAATGAGAATCGCTTGGCAGTGCACCAAAGCACACAATCTCTTCCTATTATCTATTAACTGCCACAGCTAAATGACCTGTCTTATACTTGGCAGTTGGGGGTAGTGGCTTACTGGAGCATTATTACCTCCATGGCAGCCACTCCACTCCAATTTAATTATGCCTTCCGGCAAAAGTCATGGGGTATCGAATCGAATGCTACTCAGAACAACATACTCTCTCTCTCTCCCTCCCTCCACTATCTATCTATCTATCTATCTACGAGCAATGCCATACAATCCAACTAGTGTTCCATTAATTTCGAAACCTTTGCTTATCCTTCCATACTTGTCAGAGTATAACAGGGCACGCACCACTGACCATGACCATGTCCAATTTGCACGTGACAGAGACAAGTCATCAAGAATACAAGACACCATAACGACCAACAAAGAACATTGATTGTATAAATTTAGCATCAAGAATATTCAAAGTCCAAAGTAATAGTGAAAGAATTTCTGTTAAAAAGTGATCCCTGAAGGAAACATAACATTGGCTACATGTACTCAGTGAGAAGCTGCTATGCGAGTCCTAAACACATTTCACTGTCAAAAAAAGTTAAATACTTGCCATCGGAAAAGAACCAATTCCAGGTGGTTCGAAGAGAAATAAATATGGACAAAAAGCCACACTAAATATCAACATGAAATAAGATACTGTCATCATGCAAATTACAAAAGAGATTTTTGCCAAATGAAAGGGAGATTCCATGTGAAGTCGTACCATAACGAAGGGTCAACCAAGCTAAAGCTTTATGAATTTAGCACATGCTTCATTTGTTTTCTGAGAAGAAGCAAAAAGCTAAACTAAACTATCAATATTTGCTCTGTCAGTAGCTAATCATAGCAACTTTTCACTTCACAAAAATAGTTATTACAAAATGCTACATTGAAAAATTGTTTATACAATATAACTGGAAGGATCGTGAATTGCATCACCTTTATTTCGAGCAAGTACCAACTATGATTCTACGCGACCTGTCAAGCGTGATGACATCCATAATTTCAGGCAAATCATTCTTATAGTTGAGCACAAACTTTGTCAAGAATTGTGGATCAGAGATTGACAAAAAGGAAATTGAAGTAGAATATTCCTTCACAAAACCCTTCTCCGTCAAAATCTTGATCACACGACACCGTGGGATGATCCTCCTCTCCAAATTGTAAAAGAGAGCAACTGGGCATCGAGCAACTTTGGCAGGAGACCAGCTCATCTCGTTTACATAAAACTCCATTCCCCTCGTGATTTTTTCCTCGGACAACTTCATACACAGAGGGTGCGATCTGAAGGCTGATACAATCTCAGTATCTGACAAACCAAAACTCCTATAAACCTTGATTCTATTCTCCCAAGCCTGCTCACTAATCTCACACAACACATGAACTGCCCGAATAAACATCATCCTCGAGGGGTCAAATCCCATCTGAATTGCTTTGTCCACACTCCTCTTAAACTTGTCACAATTCATTTGCACTGAATGAGGGTAGTGAGTTAACATGTATGAGATAAAGCTCTCTGGTATCCCTGCTTCACCCAATAGCTCTACATTGGGCTCCATTACTTTCAAATTGCAAGATAAAATTCTAGGACTGCGCTTCAAAATCCGAACAATATCTTCATCAGAATCCACTAATGTCTTGAGAAAATTATAACATGGGATAAACTGTTTTTCAATGCTTCCTGCCAACAATGCAGGATTACCCATAATAACTTTTGGCAGGTCAGAACTCAAGATCCCTATAGATGAAAAGAATTTGAGTTTAGGCATAATAATGTTCTGGGGATCGCACGAGAAGATATTTGGGATTACCTCGGCAAGTCTGGAAATTTGGGTATCACTAAATTCATAATTTTCCAAAAGGGTGCGAAAGCGTTCAGCTTTTTCCGGTTCAATCATAGAAGAAGCAGACAAATTACGAAGAAAAACACCCATTGAGGATTTGTACAAGCATGAATCAGCCAGCTGCCTATGGATTGGGAATACTGTTCTAAAAAGTAAACTGAACATCGTTCCTCACTAAACTGCTGATTAAGGTTATACTATGAATGAACTCACCCGTTCTTAGAAGCAAAAATCTGATTTGCAACGCGCTCTATGAGAATAGTTCTTCGAGGATTTACAGATCTTCAAATGAAAGAGACGGCTGGATTCTCCGCACTTCGACGGACAGCAAAGTTTGAGAAGGGTTTAGGGGATACGGGGAGGATTTTCAGATTGACTCGAACACTTCTTCGGCTCACTAAATCGGTTTGTTGTAGACCATAAAACTTGGATTTGGAAATAAAACTCGGTTGCATTTTCTTCAAAAAAAAAAAAAGTACAAATCGATTTCAACTTTGACATATAACGTGCTATATTGGTATGTTATAATAAAACATCTTCGACTTATATCATTTTTTTGTTTATAAAATCTAATGTATCTTTATTTTTATAATTATATTGTACAACTATTTCTTTTTACTACATTCACGATCACGATTTTTCTTTAAATAATATTTATAAAAACATTATAACCACAAAATAATATTTTTTTCATCAATATATATAGAAGGACTTGTTGACAATCTAATAATCGAAATGACAATAGAAATGACACAAGAAATTCATCACGTAAATCATATAAATGCTATCAAACAGAACATGTCATCTACATCAGAGAAAATGCATTTCGAAAAAAGCAAAGTAATGTAAGAAATCAGACGTTATTTCTCTACCGTCTCATTCTACTTAGACATGAATTGTGCACAGGAAGCAAATAACGAGGCAAAGAGTAGTAAACAAAATTCTCTTTGGTATTACATGTGCTCATCTTCCATTCAAGTGCAAAAGCCTAGGCTACCTTGGTTAAAGATGGAATGCGAAGACAATTGAAAGGCACTTATGACTGATGAAAAGAAGAGTTCGGAAATTTTATAAAAACTTTAACTCGATAGAAATTATAAACAAATGTGATTTAATCCATTAGAGACTGAATCTTCCTCAACCTATTTGGTCAACTCATTGAAAATTCAGCTAAATACAGACTGTGTTTTATATCTTATATATACACACAAAATATCATAGAATATCGATATGAAGTGATCTCATAATGAAAATCACAGGCAAAGGTGAGACTAGCTTTATTATGCTTACTGAGGTTCTTTCCAACTCTCATGTGAGTCAGTCAAATCACATCCCTCAAAATATTGTCAAATTCCATATATATTATCACTATGTGGATAATCTCTAGTGATTTTGACCTCAAACAACCTATGTGTTGAAATCTGATCACAATGCAAGAGAGGAATATAAGCTTATGCGTATTATAGATGCAAAAATTATTCATGATGATTTATATCCATATTTTTCGAACTAGTGTTCAAACTTTCAGATGCACGAATGACTAAATAAGTGGTATGCAAGTTTCTTGCAAGTTCTACTGTTGAGCCACCTCATTTATAAGTTTAATATTTTAGATACGAGATATATTTAACATTTGTTTATTTCCATTTGGTCTTCAACTGCTATATCTCATCAAACCGGTCCTTGTGATCAAACTAAAATTAAGTTGCATATTGCGGAAGGAGAAATGCTTCTCGTACATAACTGCTTACATAATGATGAGATGTCAACATGTAGGTGAGAAAATTATTTGATTAACGAGATCTTGATCCAATTAAATATCGCAACATCATCTGTTGATAAACTATTATGTAAACTATAATGTACATGTAGTACAACCCTTGTGGAAGAGTGGGCCTCACAGTATCCTCGGGATTTGGATAATAGAAAAACATTAATCTTTTATTGATCAAAATAAGAAGCAAATGCAAATTGGATGTAGAAAAAGCTTCATTGCATGAAGATGATAGGCATTCAAAAATTCTTGTTCTCGGGTGATGCTCACACGTCATTGTAATTCATTTTCATTCAGCAATACAAATTTACATCGTGCGAAAGGAAGTAGCTGTAAAATTATGAAGCTCGAACGCAAAATCTTGATCGATTTAAAGCATCCCACGTCTAGGCCTTCTTCCTTTAACGAAATAGATCGATGTTCCTTAGGTATCTTAATATAATTATATCAATGTAAAGTATCCATAAAGGACAACATCACATGTCCAGTGGTGTTGTCCACCAAAACATCCCATTGGTTGGGTGCGAGGAAGACGAAGAAGTACTTTTTTTTTCTCTTTTCTTTTTTTAATTTAATTATTTTATGTGAAAAATATAAATTTATTATTTTGTCCTTTTAAAAATCGATCAAATTAAGGTCAAACATTTGATTTTGATGAACTAACAAATTTTTTTTTTTTTATGAAATCATCTCATATGTCATTTCATGCACAAGTTTGAAAAATTTTGGGACCAAAGCTGGGGTTCGATAAGACCTGCAAAAAATTGAAGGATTTGAAACCGTCTCTACAATTATCCTTATAAATATACGTGTTTTGAGATTGAGGGTGTGGTGATTTTTTTTTTATTCATGATTAATATGAATAATTGTTTTGAGGCAAAGTATTTCTCATATAATAAAAGTTTAAGTGATATTAAGAGATACGTCCAATTAAATGTAGGAACATAAAGATTAATTTAATTAGACCCATTCAGAGTCACTAGATAACATGTGTTCTGATAATATTTGTGCTAAATAACATTACTCTTTTTTCAACTTCCATTTTAAGTTCGCATAAAAATCAGTGTTGCGAAAATCAGATTGAATTACTTGACTAGAAAAACCAAGACTCAAATCTAATTATACTTAAGAAAATCAAAATAAATGAAAATGTTTTACAACTAACGAATTAGTGCACCTAAAATTTTTATTTTCTTAAAACCAGTTTAACCTCGGCCCGACCCGACTCAATTCGATCCCACCCCTGACCTTTTATATTTATCGACTCGATGTATGAGGGGATTTACATCATTAGGCCATAGTTGAGGGGCTTAAATGCAAATCAACTCACCCACTAAAAGTAACTCACTATGACCATACCCCTAATCAATGCACCTACCACTTTCAGCTTTAAGGACGATAAAAACTATATGGACAAAAGACAACCTCAAAATCTCCAAAGTATCCTCCTCAAATATTCCACCAAACCTTAAACTAAGGGACCATTAAGTAATTTCAAATTACAGTGTCGGTTGCGGGCCGAGATTCGAAAAGCCCGCTTAAAGAAAAGTCATTTCCAGGGTGCCTTTTTATTTAATGCGTAGCCTTCCCTTTCTTCAACACCTTTGGCGGGTACCTTACAAACTGACGAAACACTAGAGAGAGAAGGTTGTATGTATGTATAGAGTGAGACTGTGTCTGTGCGATTGTGTTGTATATGTGTGTATATAGAGAGAGAGAGAGAGAGTTGTGTGTATAGGTGCAAAAAGTAAAGTAAAATACCAGGCCGTACGAAAACTATACATATACGCGCACTCTCTCTCACTCAATCACACTGTACAAAAGTACTCATCAATCGCACTGTAGAAAAATCTCTCTCGGACAACCCAAAAAACCCTTCTTCCCTCGTACGTGGTAGTTAAATAGATATTACAGATCATTGGATTTTTCGTGTCATTTAAGAAAAAAGGAATTTTTAGTATAGGAGTATTGATTATTATACCCTTTTAGCGTTTGATTCAGTTAAGTGATTGAGAATTAAGTGAGAGAGGGAATGGAGTTGTACGGTAGGAGAAGTGGGATAGAATCGGATCAGCAGCAGTTGGAATGGGCTACGGCAGGCCAAGAACCTGGTTTAGAAGGTGAAAATTTTGAGCCTATTTTGTTTTTTTGTTGGTTTTTTACTTGCATTGTGAAATGTTAGGGTTTCAGTGATGAGATTGAACGGTTTCTGAAAAATGGGCTTTTGGTTTATTGTTTAGAATCGATGCGAGGGTTGAATTTATGGGATGGTGAAGTGTACCCGGAGAGGCCAGGTGCAGCAGATTGCGGGTACTATATGAGAACCGGGTCCTGTGGATTCGGCGCCAAGTGCCGGTATAATCATCCCCGTGATCGCGGGATCTCGGTATGCCCTTGATCACGTTCCATATGTACATCGCCATAGTTTTTTTGGCTGTACTTCTCAATGTAAATATGTAGTTTCTGTAGCTATTATAATCCAATTTGTGGTTTCTGTATTACACTCTTTGATAGGGGTATTTTGGTTTTTCTTTGTCAGTTTGATGAATGGATTTCTTTGCATTTGCATAATGTATATTTGACTTCAAAGTATGGATCGTGGTGTTATTTTCTGAGTTCTTTGGTTGGTTGTTCATCAGATTGGGGGTGTGATGAGAGATTATCCAGAGCGAGTAGGGGAGCCTTCATGTCAGGTACCCTGTACCCAGCTTTACCTTTTACGGTGACTGGTTGTATTTTCGCACTTCGTGTTGTATTGACAATCTCAGAATCATTATTATTTATATTACGCAATGCTTGATCTTTTTATCTAATGGGTGAAATGTAATTGTTTAATGTGCAGTATTATTTAAGGACAGGGACCTGTAAATTTGGTCCATCCTGCAAGTTCAATCACCCAAAAAATGCTGGTGGATCCTTGACCAATGTGCCTCTAAATATTTATGGATATCCATTACGACCGGTAATTATTATGTCAAGGCTTAATATATGCACATAGATTCCAAGTTATAAGGAATTTTAATAGTCATGCCATCATCCTCTACAACAGGGTCAGCAAGAATGCTCCTACTATTTGCAAAAGGGGCACTGCAAGTTTGGTAGAACATGTAAATTCGATCATCCTCAACCAGCTGGTTTATCAATGCCAGTACCTGCACGTCCATTTTATCCAACAGTGCAGTCTCTTTCTGCTCCTTCTGAGCAATATGACAGCACATCGACCACCTATAGGGTTGCAAGGCCTGCTCTATTGCCTGGTTCATATGTGCCCGGTGCTTATGCTCCAATGTTGCTTCATCCAGGAATGGTTCCCATGCCAAATTGGAATCCATACTCGGTAGACTGTTCTTGTAGTGTTTTAGTTGATTAATTATCTTCATACCCGCATGTGATGCCTTCATATAGTGTTGTTGGTTTACCTATGCAGGGACCAGTTAGCCCTGCACCATCACCTGGTGCTCAACCCTCAGTTGGTGCGGCTTCTGTATATGGAATGTCACAGCTATCTTCTTCTGCGCCGGCCTTTACAGGAGCTTATACCCAGTTACCCTCTTCTGCCTCACCTTTGAGTGCTGGTGTAACATCGGAGCAACAGTTACCAGAAAGGCCTGGCGAGCCTGACTGCAAATTCTACATGAGAACTGGGGGTTGTAAATATGGATCATCTTGTAGGTATAACCATCCACCAAATTGGGTTGTTTCAAACACGAATTGTGCGCTTAGCCCCTTGGGGTTACCTCTGCGTCCGGTATGTATGGTCGTTTCTTCTCACAAACTCCTTGTTTTATCAGAATAGTTAAATTATTTATTTGCTTTTTGTTTCTTTCTTATCTTTCCTGGGTGGGTGGGTAAGTGTGCATTATTTTGTTTGGGAAATTCCAATTCAGGTGTGCTTGTGATTGATTTCTTGTGTCCTTCTCATGGTGACTAGTATTATGAGCACGTGGTTATTTCAATTGGCATTTTCTGCTATTCAGTAGATGATGATGAGTTTACATGTGCTTTTCTATTACAATTTTACATTATATTGAACTTGTAGAAAATTAGCATTTGTGGGCAGTAGGGATTTTTAGATCCAAACATTCTATTTTAAGCGCAGAAAATATCTTTATAGTTGTTTCAACAAATCATAAGATACGAGTTTCCTGAATTTTCTTCAATTTTATCCCATCTCAAAGAAAATTCTAGATGGAAAGAAGACCATTACTTCATTTCTACATGTTCTGGAGATTACAAACCACTGTTAATTTTCTTCTGATACTGGAAACTATTTTACCCTGTTCAGTTTTCTGACTTTCCCTTTCCTTTTTCTTTTTAATCCTCTCGGGACTTAGCACCAATGATCTGTGCTTTTTAACACACACCCCCCCACCCCCCACAGCTCAACTCTCTCTAACGTGATTTTTTTTTTGTAAATATTTGAACTAGATGTTTTTCTTGTGAATGTAGAAGTTCCTAAACATTTTTATTTTTTATTTTTTTGTTGTGGTTTGGGGCAACACTCCTACATACAATAAACAAAAATAATTTTAATTGATGTAAAGTGTTTCCTTGTACCATTTTGTTACTTATGGTTGGCCATTATAACAACTTTGGTACGTGATGGTTGGACATTGATATGTATGTTCGCTATGTAACAAATTGGCATCCCTATGGGATTTAAAACAAAAAAAAGAAAAAAATGATTCAGGGTTTCTGTCCCATAATTGTTCAATATTATTATCTACTGCTGGTAAATTATCAATGGATTATGACATAGATGTCAACAGATGTGCTTATTTGTTTGAAAATCTTTGTTTACATGGATTGTTTGTTTGTCGGTTAGCTACTTAGTTGACTAGTTTGTTCATCTGTGTTTATTCATTTTACTGTAATTTTTTTGGTTTGTTAATGCATCTACTGCTTTATTTTTTCTTAATTTTGTTTATACGAGAATTCCGGCTTTAGTTTATTACACTCTTGATTTTCTTATTACAAGGATTCCAGTCTTTAGTTTGTAATGCTCTTGGTTTAGAGGCATGTGTCACCAACTTCAACGAATAAAAAGAGATGACACATGAAACAGTATGTGCATGTGGTAATGGATGGAGTTGAGAACATAAATAAATAGCTATCTTAGCAGTTGCCTGGTTCTGAAGGGAAATCACTAACTGAAAAAATTCACCTGCTAAAGGCTGTATTAAGCCTCTATTCGTCTTCCATTAATTTTTTTTAAGAGAAAATGAGTTTTGGAATAGTGATTTTTTTCGAAGAATGTGTGGTTAAAAAGTACGAAAAAGTTTTAGGTTTACGTGCAAAATATTTTTATTGTTTGAATGTGTGGTTGGAAATGAGTTTGAGAAAAAAAGAGTTTTGATTTAATGGAAGATAAACATGGACTAAATATTGTGGGTGCTAACATTAAGAAAATGGGGTCAGATGAGTTAGTTATTCAGATATACAAAAGTTAGTGTTTTTTCTTATCTTTTTAAAGTACTTCTGTCTCTTGAACTTTTATAAGATTTGTTTTTTTTTTCCTCGACCCTTTTGACATGATTATGAAGCATCATATACTCTCTTTCTTTCGCTTGGAATCTGATTTTAGGAGTAGAACAATCTGAAACAGAAATTTTCAATTTAAATCTTAGTGCCTGATCACCCCCAGCTACAGACAGGTTAAAAGAAATCTAAAACTCCTAAAAAATAGTAATTAGCATTGATGACGATGTTGAGGTACATATTATCATGACAATTTAGGATGATGTAAGTTTAGGGTAAGATTGAGAAACTACAAGGAAGTTTCTTATTTCCATTGAAGTCTTGCAGGTTGACTCATAGAAGGCTGTGGCCCTCGTCACAGCCTCGTTAAGGTAAAAAGGTGAAGTAATATCAGTTGGAACTGATAAATACGTCACCATTTGCAATTTGGTGCCAACTACCTTGGAAGTTGGGATCTTGTGAAGTGCCAGCTCCAGGTTATCAGGATTTGCACAATCAGCAAAATCAAAATGGTTTTGTTTATTTTTTGTATACAATTCATGTGATAGGGCTCTCTCTCTCTCTATCTCTCTCTCAGTGACAAAAGGTTTTTCCCATGTTAAATCTTAAAACTGTTGTGTACAATTTAATGGTGTGTTTGATGGCTATTATTGAGAAAAAAATGCATTTTAAACAGTGATATGATGGGAAATATATGGTTAAAAAGTAAGAAAAAGTTATTGATGTGATGAAAAATAATATTTTATTGAATAATGTACACTAATTATTTTATATTATAATATTTGTAATAGTATTTTTTTGAAAAATGTATTGTTAAAAAAGAAGAAAATTATTTAGGTTTTTGTGTAATTATATTTTATTGAATAATGTGTGGTTGAAAATGAGTTTTGAAATCATGTATTTTGAAAGAATGTGTGTCAAACATGGGCTAAGTATTTTGAGCTTTTTCTCTCCCACATTCTCTATTGCATATGAGGTTGGATCTCTGTGAAAATGATCAACTTTTTGGTAATGTACTCCTTTTACTTTAGTTAAATGAAAGGCAATCTTCTTTAGACAGTACGCTGTTCTGAGCTTATCATATTGAAGCCCATACTAATAATTATCTCTTAGCTTGTTGATGATACTTAGAGTGTGTTTGGTAGAGATTAAAATTGGATTAAAATTGAAAAACTAGCCATTATTATTGACTTTTATTAGACGAATGGGACCCAATAACGGCTATAATTTTAATTTTAATCTCTACCGAACAAGCCTTTAATAAGTCAAGTCAATTGTATGTACGTCTGCAAGTGCTATTTAAAGAAGTTTACTTGTGAAAGAGAATCGATTCTCTATTATTAACAAATGTGGTCTGGAGGTAAATCCCTGCTTTCCCTTCTAAGATGTAGGTATTCTATTATTAGCAAGTGGTAGGGGTTGATGCTAAACCCACTACAACTTGTACATGAACTTCTGTTAAATTGGAAAAAAAAAAAAAAATCAGTTGTGAAAGTGAAACTCGTTCTCAAGATGTGCTGGCTGGGATACCGCAGGCTCCGATTGTTTCTAACCATTACTGAATTTTAATTCGAGAGGTCAAAAGAAGCCAAAAATTGGTGAAGGACCTGGTCAGAAAGCTTGAGCTAATAGTCCTGTTTGCCTTGTATTTGTTCCAGTACCTTGGGAAAAACATTTTGAGATGCAAACTGAAGCCATCTTTACTCTTTTTAACGTAAAATGACAGGTTAGTATTATAGAATTATAGAGTAAAAGATTTAACATGAAGAGAGGTAGGAGTAGAGCTACTTCGATCTTCAGCAAATGAAAATAATAGAAATTCTACTTCTAGACATTGAATCTCTGTTTGCTTTATATTCTTCATAATGCATACTTGTTTTTCTGATCGACTGCCTGAAAGGGTATTATGTTTATGAAATTGCCTTTAAGCACACGTTTTGAACTAGATGGGTTGACACAATCATTTTTCTGGCACAATTTCACCTATTTTTATTTTGATGGACAGGGAGTGCAAGCCTGCTCTTTTTATTTGCAGAAAGGACACTGCAAATTCGGACGTACTTGCAAGTTTGATCATCCAATGGGAACTGGAAAATACAACCCCCCTTCATCCTATGCTGAAATGCCAGGTAATTCTTATGCTCAATCTATCTGCTGCTTCCACTCTTTGAAACAACTTATTCATTTCAGTAGATGCAGGCTGAATATGTTGCAGGTTCGAAACTGGATCTTGGTATTATTAAGACACAGCCTTCTGGGAACAATTCCAGTGGTTCTGTTCGTCCGATGTTTTCACAGACTGTTAAATGAGATTTATCCTTAAAAGTACACACAGAAGCACAAGAATGATAGGGAAATTCGCCATTCAATATGATACGTCTAATACCCTCTTATTTCAAGTTTCGCCACCAACATTTGTGGCCAACTCTTTTGTCAACTATCATTTAGTTAATGTTTCCATATCGTTGATTAAAGGTCATCGACTCTGTATGATATTGTAATTCAACACATTGTTATCTAGATGTTGATCTTTTTCTCCACGTTATATATCTTGAACATAAAATTGAAATAGAATAACCGTTTTGGTTTTCTAAGTTAAACTTCTTTAAGATATTTTTGGTCATCTGTTTATATAGCTTTTATCTTAGCCTTTGCCTGAGCTGAATATGGTGAGGTGAACAGCCCTGCTTGTTATAGCATTCGCGATGTTTGCTTTTCTTTATTTTCATGTTCGACTAGTACCCGATTTGATTATTTCATGCAAATTTGTCACAAGGGCCTCCTTACAATTGTTATGGTGGCAATCACTTGAGCACCTCAGGTTTAACACCAAAAACTTTTAAACGATGTGGTTCAATAAAATGATGCGAGTAAATCAGAAAGTGCACTTTTATACACAACTGGATAATACCATAGGTACCATTGAGTATAGTATCAGTATGGTTCTTTGGAGATGGCATATGTACGATGCAACAAACTGAAAAAATAACTATTAAAATATCGAAAGTTAGAGCAGACTTTGCCTGCTCACTTGACTCCACCATGTTTGGTATGGATTCCCGACTCACTATATCTTGCATGTCCCTTGAAGCTTCATCCTCATTTTCTCCACTTCTCGACTCGGTGTAAGTGATCATTCGTAGAACTAACATTTCTCGTTGTTGCTTAGAACATTGTAAATTTCTCGTAATTTCTTTGAACTTTTCTGAAGCAGCTTTCAGAGGAAGTTCTGTAGTGCCTGGATGGTATTCCTTCGCCAGCCTCCGGTAAGCAGCTTTTATTTCTTCGAAATCTGCATTTGCAGCTACTCCTAAGAACCTGCAATATTGGCACCAGTATTTTTTAGTTAAAATGGTATTTTTCAAAAACCCTCAATATTGAATGGGTGTAATGCCATTGCTCACATTATTTAGCCCCTTTTTGTTTCCCATTGTTTTAAACCTAAAAATGGATTTTTTTTTTCTTACTCTTTTTTTCAAAGCATTGGGGCCCACTATGAGAGAAAGAGGTCAACAATAACAAACATGGACTTAGTCTACAGAAGATATGCTCTATGATTAAACGTAATTATTCATGCTTAGATGTCAGCTCAATCTTATGAAAACCTTATATTTTCCTGGGATAAGAATCACTGGAGGTACTCAAGAATCTAGAAAAGCAACAGCTAATTCATCTGCAAAGATATTCACTCACAAGAATGCGTTCATTCGATCTTCCTCGTGGAGAGAAAGCTAGTATATGGCTGCCCAATTTCAAAACCTATTGGAAGGGGCCATGCATATCTAGCTACCGACTATGGTACACAAATCTTATCGACCATTGGGGAGGAATTAGAGAATGGGACCTCTCTCTTAATTTAATATCAATTGCTCAAGAAACTTTTTGACCCTTTATTTATTCGATGTGGACATGATAAATTTTATCACGCGTATCTCTTTTATAATCTTGTCTTGTCTAGTTTGGTCTGTCTATTGTACCAAAACATACCACTCCCCTACAAATTCAGAAAATAGAATATCTGTTTTTTCATTTCTTGATTTTGCAGGAACATGAACTGCCAGCTAGCTATTCAAGTAATATTAAATCTTGGGCACAAACAATAATAACTTCAGTTAAAAACCAAGAAATTATGGATAATCAAGACTTGATGATAATAAGTGTCATGTTGATTACGCCCAAAATCTCTGATACCAATTTTTGGGAATTCAAGGATGTATCGCTCGATACAATTTGATACGAAATCAACTATCGAATTGAAATGTTGAAGTTATATGGCAAAATATGAAGTATATGATCACAAACAAAAGAATACAAGAAAATGTGACACAGGAATTATGAGATTTTATTGCACCACAAATAATCGGCGCTGCAACGCTCGGGCAAAATACAGAACAGCGCCGGCGCCGAGCATTCTGCCCTCTTCTGATTTTTTTTTATTTTTTGTTCTAATTTGTTTTCTTTATCTCAAACTCTTCTTCAAGTACAATACTAATTTTCAACTCTCAATGAGCTTCCAAAATAGAACTTCAACTTCACATAGTACTCCAATAAAATTACAAACTGAATTCTTCTTGACGTGCACTTCAATTAAAAATTTTCAATTATTTCAACAAAGAATTCGGATTACACCCAAATTCTAACAATAACAATCAAGTGAACTGTTGAGTAAATCTGAGAATTTTCTCTTCATCTTTGAATTGTTTTGTCTTTGACTGGGAATTACTTTCTCCTAACCAACCCTCATTCTCATTCTCCCAATGAATTCTCGTGTCCACTCCAGGAGGGGCCTTTTGCCGCTGTTTGAACCTTGAACTGGATAAACCTTATAATTTCGATGCATATTTCTTCTTCGTTTTACCCAATTTCGTGCTTCGAATTCCCTTTTGGCACACCTCAGTCCATGAGAAAATGCAACCGGCGGAGCTACTGCTGGTGAAGCCATTGGAGCTGAAATATAGTAAATTAGAAGGCTGGTTTTGAATTCAGATGGGGCGAATAAAGATGAAAAAATAGATCAAATTCTAAGGGATTTGATAACTCTCTTTAATAAGGTTGACATTTTATGATAAAACTTCAATTCCTAGTATGGTATCAGAACCACCATCTTTAAAATGAAAAAATGAACACGCGAATGTTAAAGATTGATTTGTTCGAACGAGCCACTATGATTGATTTTTAAGAATGAACCATAAGGCGTGACCTCATCTTCCTGTGGCTGAAGATCAATATTGAAGTTTTTTCTGGTTTCCCAGATTTTGGAATGATTTTTGTTACCCATTATCTAGAGAATTTTTTTTTTTTTTTTTTTAAAAGTTCAATCGAAGATATCATTTTAGTCACACACAAGAAAATATTCAATACAACTACAGTTATTAAATTCGGACTCAACCAAACTAGTTTAAACTAAAAATCGGCAAAATGGTCACCGAAGATGTCTGAGTAGCTTTAATAGACCGATTTACAGATGGATCGATCAAGAACCGGTCCGTGTTTTGTTATTTGACCCAATTTCATGATGCATGATTTAATCTTAAGACGTCCACTTTATCGTTATATGATCTTGAGTAGTTTTTTTTTTTTTTCCGTCACATTTGAAAATTATTGGGGAATACTTCTTTTCATTATTATGAGACGCAGAATAGAGAAAACAAAGTCCATCACTTAACCTCGTCTATGACCACACTACTACTTATTTAACATCTACACGATTTCATTATCGTAGTATTATTGATCTTATCCACGTGGCCGTGGACTTGAGCGTTCTAAAGCAACTGGACTAGCTTGCCTTGGACATGGAGACTCATGACCTCTTTGGCCCCTCCAACAAATATATGTCCAATGAACACTGCCGGTACAGTTGGCACCAGTCCGAATTCCTGCAGAGCCATTTCTAATTGCTGTCCATTCGGAATTTCATCCACTTCGTAAACTGTAGGGTTTTTTCCCAGGCTGTATATCAGTGTTTTAATGGCGTGGCAAAGGCAGCAAGTCCTTTTGCTGAATATCACCAATGGCTTGTCTGCTGTTAAACTCTCTACAGTCTCCATTATTAATCAAGATGGTGAGAACAAAAAACCCGAAAATATGCTGATTTTAACGCTCGAAGAGAGAATGAGAAATTGTAGGGAAAAAAAGAAAAAGAAAAGAAGAAATTACTCTGATAAGATCAACCCTTCCCTTGAAGATGGATTAAGGGTTGCTGCTGAGAAACTTAACCTTACTTGTGGAATTTATAGATACTAATGGTGGATTGCACTTCTCAATTTGCAGGACAAAAAGAATTGTTCTAACGGATATTTCTTATATTCCGATTTCCCATTTATTAGAGTATCTTCAATGTATTCCGTGAATTTCAGTCTACTTGACAAGTAAATAGACTGACTTCTAGTCTACATGACAATATGTTCAAAAAATTGACAACGAAGTTCAAAATTGATCTATAGTGGTTCTTTATATTGTCCAATTCTCTTGTATATACTCTCTCTCGTGAGAGAATACCTTTATGATTTTATCTTCTGCTTTTCTTTCACCCTCACTCTCCAATTAATGAGTGACTCATGTAGATAGTCATCTTAACATTGTCTACTCTAACAATTTGTGTCATATCTCACCATGCATCGGACAAGAAATTTTATCAACATTGGCATAACTTTTTTTTTTTTCTTTTTTGTCACAATCTACAACTACATTGGAGATGCTCTTAGCTTGATCACTATAGACGTTACAATTTGTGCAGTCCTTTACCACCCCTCCCTCCCCACCCGAAAAAATATTGAAAGTCCACATAATTTGCAATCTTCAAGAACATGGAAAATTGTTGATAACTACAACATTAAAGACAAACTTTGAAGAAATAATGTTAGACGATGAAAAATGAAGCTTGACCTCGTTGGGAATCGAAAGGGAAAACAACAAGTCTTGAATATTGATTTAATTCTTATAAACTTCCCAACGTTTCTAAGTTAGTCTACCGTTGCTTGCCTACGTAAATAAGTTGTAATTGAAGTGATTTATATCACGAGTGAAGTGATCACGAAATAGTCAAAAAAAAAAAAAAAAAGTTAAGAATGAGTTGTAGCTACTCTTCATACTTAAGTAAAGAGTAATGCTATTGATAATCAGCGACTGTAGTAGTCATCTTATGTGTCAGTTTGACATTAAAACATTAACTTATTATTTGAGACAACAAAATTATAGAAAATTAATACCTCAAATAACAAGATATCATATAGGATGTCATGTAGGTTGACCACTGTAGTCGTCGACTACAAATCTCATTATTCCAACAAAAGGAGTTGGGGAACAATTGATGTGTAATGTAAGGTAAAATAAATAAAATTCATAGTGTAAGTCAATTTTACAGTGATGAGTTAGATTCATAAACTTTATTCTTGTATTAGAGTAAAATAAGCTTAGTCCAAGTTAAAATTGGAGATGAAAGTCTTCTATCGTTTCTTGACCTTGAAGTAAGACCATCTTACTTCTTCTACATTCTTGACAATCCATCTTTTTGAGGAGAGTCCTTCAGTGACACGTGAATAGGGAGTGTCCAGTGACTAACAAGAAAGAGTATTAGAATATGGATGTGGAAAAAGATGATGTCAAAATCCATTTATACTTCGTTCGGCTAATTTATAAATGAAGGTGTTGCGTGATAGAGAACTCTTTGAATTGGACTCGATGGAGATGATAAATTTTATCTTCTTATCTTTTACGATAAAAATTTGTATTTATCACAATAAAGTAGAGTGATAACAAAGTTCTATCCAGAAGGATGGATACATATGTAGAGATTCTTATTCTCCAAAATAATTCTCTAAAAAAAATTAAATGTATTATCAGAAGTGGTCTTGGTTCCACGGTGGAGAATCAATTGGTGTTATCCAATTCGTGTCCCTTTACTTGTGATCAAGATTCTTCTCCAGTTTAATTCAGAGAAGCCAGTCCAAAAGAGCGAGATAAAGGGTAAAATTATTTGCTAGAAAAAGAATATGATTTGGAGTGATATTCGAAAATTACTACGTAGTCAAATATATATATTTTTTATTTTTATTTTTTTAATAGTTTGGAAAAACGTTAATGGTATTATTTTAATTAATTATACATATAGTTCTATTATTCTATAAGAAGTGGTGGGAATCATGTGTCAAGTCTAGTCAATCCAAGTTACATTTTTGTGCGAATAATGGCATGTAGGATCGATTTAAGTGATAGTCCATCTCATCACTTCACTGATAGTGGACCTTTTCCATAGAAGTTGCTTGCAAGACAGGAGACTTTCCGCCAAGTTGAGTGTAATAATAATCATAACAAATTAGCCCGAAAGAACGAATCACCTCTGGGAGAAGAATTTATTGAAACCCCTTCAATTCAAGCCGAGATAGGGAAAGCCACAAGCATCAATCACTAGGCTCGGTCGTTTCGGGTGAACGTCAGTAAGGTGAATTTGAGGGTAAAGAGCTCGCTTGTTATACGGGCTCCGACGCATCCAACAGAGCGAAACAGTGTTCCATTCTTTTTGGCGGCATCCTTCCGCATTAGCGGCGAGTGGAGTGCCGCACTCCCATTCATCATTTTTGATAAGAAGAATTTATTGAAACCCCTTCAATTCAAGCCGAGATAGGGAAAGCCACAAGCATCAATCACTAGGCTCGGTCGTTTCGGGTGAACGTCAGTAAGGTGAATTTGAGGGTAAAGAGCTCGCTTGTTATACATGATCCGACACTTTTCGTATTTTCCATTTTTTCGAATGATATGAAGGGTCAATCATTTGTGTCATTGGTGCCAATGGTGGCAACTGCAGAATTTGCTATTGGGACAGAGTCTCGCTCATAGAAAAAGAGTAACCACACTAGCACCTTCTGTCATGTCTCATTGATTAATGCAACTTCATACTGACGACTGACTCGGGACAGCCTAAATCAACATTGTTTTTTTACTCTTATCCAATTGTCCACTGCTACTTTAGCCCCCGTACAGTTCCCCTATATTTATTGAGTTCGACCATATGTAAATATTATCACCTAAATTGGTACTAAGCACCTAAACTTACATTACGTTACTTATGTGTGGCTAGTCTCTACTTGCAGTATTGTTTTAAGCTAGTCTCAATTGTCGTCGAGACAACCTCCGTAGATAAATGTATTTCTCACCTTAAATTTTATATTATGTCAAATTTTACTTATTTATATTGAGACAACCTCCCTAGCTAGACAAATATATCATCACAAGTTGATAACACAACATAACTAAATTATCCATTCAAATCCATGTTTCAACATGTCACAAATTGGGAAAAAAAAAATTCTTTCAACGTTATTATCCACTTCTAACCATCTAATTAGTGCACGAAAAATATATTAAATACTATCGCACAATTCTTCGATTTCCATTAAAAAGTACCCGAAATTAAATGTTTCGAGATATGAAAATCGGGAAATTTTGATTTGATTCAAACGCTCGATGATCACATTTGCAAAATTTTCCCTATTCTTCACTTCTCACCATAAAATCAGTGTACTAAAAACAATTTTACGTATTCTTATCATTTGGAAAGATGCCTATCTAGGCATCAAATGTCAGTTATTATGGTTTTAAAATTGAAATTTATTAGTATTAATACAAGTTAGTGTGGTGTGGTCGGTTTCATGATAAAGAACTCATACTTTTTAACTTTTAAATTTTGGATAATAAATTAAGATTCTTTTTATCTTTTGAGATATATGCCTTAATATTATTATTAATAGAAAATTGGAAAAGTTATTACTGTGATCAGTGGGAGATTTTTTTTTTTTTTTTTTTT
>CAIGRB010160469.1:0-20968 GCA_903798255.1 Fraxinus quadrangulata
AAGTTGATTTTGAATTTTTGAAAGTGATATTTTAAAAACCTGCGTCATCGTAATTTTCTCTTGGTATTATTAAGTACATTACAATCTCCACGTCCATAAATCCCCACTGCTTTCCTAGAAACTACTACCCAATACGTGCGCCACCCCCCTCGTTAAAAAGACTAAACACGTGTACAGACCCGCGTTTTCAGGACATTAAAAAACACGCAATAATTAGAAAAATAAAGAACACGCCCTCCCAGTGGCCGACTCGTAATTTACATTCTTTCCAGTGGCAAAACCGTCCTACCACATATTTAGCTTTACGATTTGGCCACCATCCCTCCTCTTCTTTTTCAAGTTTCTGTTTCATATCAATTCTCCCTTGCTGTCGCAATTGAACTCTGTTTAGTCTATCCGGTTCTTTTTTCATTCCTACCCAGTCCGACTTTGTTTCCAGTGCAGAGGTTGGAGAAAGCGGCGTCGTATCGATGACGTCGGGGACGAGACTGCCGACATGGAAGGAGAGGGAGAATAACAAGCGGAGGGAGCGCCGGCGGAGGGCGATCGCCGCCAAGATCTTCTCGGGATTGAGGATGTATGGTAATTACCAGCTCCCCAAGCACTGTGATAACAACGAGGTTCTCAAAGCTCTATGTAATGAAGCTGGCTGGATCGTTGAAGAAGATGGAACCACTTATAGAAAGGTACTGTTTAAATTCAATTCCTCCGATTGGCCAATTAATAATTTTTTAAACATTTTGATCAAGAGTTCCTTAAAAGTTTCTGAACCACTTATAGAAAGGTACTGTTCAAATCGAATTCCTCCGATTGTCCAATTATTAATAATTTTTTTTTTTTTTTAACATTTTGGTCAAGAGTTTCTTAAAAGTTTCCGAATTTGATTAAAAAGTTAAAAATGAAGATTTTTTGAGTTCATAATCGGTAGAGATTCTGAAGAGTTTCTATGCGTGGTTGCGTGCTAAAATGCGCTGGATATGTTATCGGGTGTAAGCTGCTGATCAGGCCGGCAGGTGATTTGATGCACAGCATGAAGCTGTTCGCTTTATGGGGTGCGCTGTATGCATCTGGCGCACAATAGCTTTGGACGACACCAAAAAGCCTGTAGTTTCTTTCAGTAATTATGTTGGCACAAAATTCGGGCTGTTTTGATTATTTGCGAATCACTTGAAATTGTGATTTTACACTGAAGCACACGAACCTCATATTATCTTCATGCTACTTGCCTAATTTGAACCCGACAGAATTCCTGAATTCAAGTCTCGTCGATACCTTTTTAATTAAAATTGTGCACATTTCTTTAACGTTCAGGGTACAGAAATTAAATTGTTCAAGAACTTACCAGTTTCTTTCTCAATAGTTAAACTCTTTTGAAAATATAAAGCTTGTCAATCTTTTTGGTCAAATTAGTGATTGCCCGAGATCTCAGAGTTGATAATCTTTCTTTATTGACCTTTTAGTGAAGCATGGGCGATTTGAGTATAAGGTGGTATTGGATTCCCCATTGTGGGCCATGCTGTTTTTAATCACTTTTTAAATCATCATCGCACCATTGTTTATGCTGAATGATTAAAATATAGTGGATGTAGATGTTAAATCTTTTGTAGATCGCTTGACATGTTATGGAGAATAATGTTGAGTAGAGCTGTAACAAGCTGTCGGTTATGCAGCTGGATAATCTTAGAGTTGATTATGAGACAGATGTAGGAATAATTGCTATGTCCTGGTGACATGATTCTACAGATCTATAGTTAAGTGAATAAGGTTTGTGTCCACTTTCTGGTTCATCTCTCAATTATTATGTAAGAGTTGGAGGGAAGCAACATCCCCTTCTTGAGGTGGAGAGGATGATGTGGAAAACTAGTGGTCAAATTCGACATGTTGATACACATCCATCAAGGGTGCGTACCTACGCCACCTTTTTGCATGATGAAATTGGATTACATCTCTTGTAACGTGATTGGCAATATCGGTTGGATTAGACCCGTCTATCAATTTTCAGACTATAACAAACTATAGATGCATAACTATGCATTTTTAAACTTCATTTGACGAAAAGTGGCAATGATTCAGAGTATTAATGTGGTTGCTAGACTCACCTGTGTTTTTGTAGTTCAAGGAGATGAGTCTCAACTTTATTTGAGTGGCATCACAGTTATTATTGGACAGTTGTGACATTGAATGTCAGTATTCCTTTGCTAAGAGCATTTGTGATTGTATAATACACCTATATGTTAAGATGGAACACCTAAGGCCTACCTCTCTATTCAACCAAGATTAAGCTGAACAAGTTGGTCTATGCTTACGATTGATTCAAGTCTTGCACATGTGGTTGCACACAAGAATATATCTTTTGGAGATAGAAAACGATGAGTGGTCAATAATGATTACATATGCCTTACTTCTAAACAATTCTACTTTACATCTTAAAGATGTTTTCCAGGTGATTCTATTTTTATGTTTAGGGTGTGTGGACCTTGTAACTCTTCTGGATGCTGAATATAAAGGGAGAAGATTGAAATGAATGCTTTCTGTTTAATGTTGTATGGCAGATTGTACTGTTTTAGTTTAGAAATAGTTGATCATCTGATGCCTATGACTTGTGATTTACAGCAGGGGACCAAGTCTCTGCATCTCAATGATAACTTAAAGCATCTCAATCATGTTACATAGAAACTCTCTACAAAGCTGCGTTTAATACTTACTGTGAGGGGGCATACTCATATCATTATATTGCCTAGAATACAATGCACTATTGTGAAGATCACTTGATTTTAGTTGTGTTTTTGCAAATGAATCTTTACATATTTCTTGGAAAGAAAAAAAAAAAAGATGTCTGCAAAACCATTGGATGTTTAATGTTTATTGTTCTTCTAGCAGTTAATGATGTCCCATCTTTTGCAGGGATGCAAGCCTGTAGAACATATGAATACCATAGGTGCTTCAGCAGCAGTAAGCCATTGCCCATCATACCAACCAAGCCCAGGAGCATCTTTCAATCCAAGCCCCACTTCATCTTCCTTCCTGAGCCCAGTCTCGTCACAATATGCTACTAGCGTCATTAATTCCTCTGATCCTAATTCTCTTCTCCCATGGCTTAAAAATTTGTCTTCTGGCTCCTCACCCCCTCCCTTCAAGCTACGACATATATGCGTCCCTGGAGGTTCAATTAGTGCTCCTGTCACCCCGCCATTGAGCTCACCTACTGCCCGTACACCTAGAATGAAGGCCAACTGGGATAATCCGACAACTGATTCAGCCTGGGGAGGCCAACATTATTCCTTCCTTCCCTCATCTACTCCATCGAGTCCTGGTCATCAAACTCCACCCGATTCAGGATGGCTTTCTGGTGTACTAACTCCGAATGATGGAGCTTCTTCTCCTACATTCAGCCTGGTCTCAGAAAATCCATTTGGTTTCAGGGAGCCGTTTTCGAATGGGGGGTCCCGTATGTGGACCCCAGGGCAAAGTGGGACATGCTCTCCTGTTGTTCCTGCAGGTTTCGATCAAACAGCTGATGTTCCCATGTCAGATGCAATTGCGGCTGAGTTTGCGTTCGGCAGTAATACCAAGGGACTAGTGAAACCATGGGAAGGAGAGATAATCCACGACGAATGTGTTCCTGATGATCTTGAACTCACTCTTGGGAACTCAAGCACCAGATAGATTGTCTACTCTTTTTGATTGATTGGGAAGAAAAGGAAAACCTAAAAAAGTAAAAAGTAAAAATATATAAACAGGTCTCTTTCTGTCTGTTCTTTTATCTTTTGTTCACGTTAAGAAACAATAATTTAAAGTATAATTAGCTAATGTAGTTGCCTCTGCTCATTTTGTAAGCAGGTTTTCTTGAATCATATTTTACACTGCAATTTCTTTTGTTTCTATTTCTTTGCAGTACTGAATACTAATGTTGATTGTTTTGGTGTAATGATGTTTTCTAATTAGAATGTACTATGGATGTCTGAAAATCATAGATTTGGTTACGGATTTCTGGTTAAACTCGTGCATCTGAATTGTTATTTCATCTCTTACTAATATTTGTATTACAATAGCTTCTTAATGTCATTATTCCACTGTTGAAAAAAAAAAAAAAAAACTGAAATAACTGCTGCTTTCGATTACATAATGTACAAAAATAGAAATACCAAATTCTCCAACTCCCCGTCCCCCGCCTTTCGGGAGGTGAGATATCCCATTTATGCCCCGTTTAAAATTTGATTTAAATTTAAATACATGATACAATAATTATAAATAAAAACTAGAAGTCGGGCAAGAACGTGGACTTTTACCATTCATTAACTACTCGTATAATACTAGATGAGGCAGAATGTCGCAATGGCCTATTAGCTCAGTTGGTTAGAGCGTCGTGCTAATAACGCGAAGGTCGCAGGTTCGAGACCTGCATGGGCCAATTTGTTCTTCTTAGTTTTGATCTTCCCTGGTATATGAAATACCTCTTCAAGTCCTTTTTGTTTTTCGTTATTATTTACGTATATTATCACTTGGTGGTATAAATTCATAAATTTCGCGCACACACAGATCAAGAATAGCAAATTTTCCCTTTTTTTCCCCCCAATTTTTCTACTGTTTTTTCTTTACCCAAAACCCCAATTCGCAATTACACAAACTCTAAATTTTTACTGTAATGGAAATAATTAATCGTTTAAGCTTCTATTTCTGCATTATTTTAGTATTAATCTCTTTCTTTACTGCGTCAAACGTCGTCGTATCTGTCGCCGGTGTTCCGAATCAAATCGGAAGAACATTATCCGAACCAGGAGCTTATACTAATAGGACTCTCAAGAATGATAATCGGGTCGATCCATCAAGTGATTGCGGGCAATTGGGCTCCAGATCCGAGTGCGCCAAGATTCCAAATTGTCGATGGTGCAAAAGCGACGCTCTGGATGACATGTGTTTTCCGAAATATGAAGCTTGGCGGTTGCCTTCCCAGGTTTTTTCTTGTGAGTTATAATTATTTCCATCTTGACCGAGTGGCGAAATTCGAGGTTTATACTTCGTTTTGTTTTCACAAATTTTTTTAACTTTATGAGTGTATTTTGTATTTTTGTGCAATGATGAGTCGTGCAGTGGCTGTATTCATGAGATTTAGCTTGAATTATGATAATTTACATGGTTACAGAAAATTTGTAACGAGGAGGCTTTGAATTGGGATGATTGTGTTTGAATAGCTTATGGTGTTCCCATGACATACTTGATTTTTCTTTTTTGAGTGATTATGATGTTCTTAGAGTAGCTTATGGGGTTTTTAGAATGAAGATTGCCTTATTTTCGGAGGTTTATGTTGTTGCAAAGTGCCAAACTTCTGATTGAGGCAAATACCTTGGGACGATCCGATAGATTTATATTGAATCAGAAGACTGAATGGATACTTTGAAAGACACAACTTTTACTCCGCTTTATGATTGATAAGTTATGAATCATAAGTATGATTTCACTCATTCACTGTTATGATTGGGGAACTGTCTATCACGTTATGGTTATTGCTGTAATGTGATGCATAATTTGTATAATCATGAACATTTTGTCTTAACGATGGAACATTCTCTGGTGATAGCCCTCCTCGACTGTGAATAAAGGGGCTTCTTTAGTTTGAATTGCGAAGGATTCTTCATCCTCCCTGGTTTTTCTCTTCTTTTTGTGGTAATAGATGCATTTGGCCAGTCTTTTCCTATACACACTGCTCAGTATCTCTTCTTTTCCATCATCTAAGTTGCTTTGAAAATTTTGGTAGAAGGGTCGGTCAATCTATCAGCGTATTTCACCATTTCTGTTCTGAAGTGGTCTGAGCATCCTGAATAGCACATGGTGTGAAAGCCGAATGTGAGATTCAAAAATCATTTGCGACTTATACTGCAAAAGTTTGAATATGAGAATTGAGTGTGATGAGGTAATGTTTCTTGCAAGATGGTGATTTTGATCTAGAGATTTTGCATCTGGAAACGTTACAAGTTGCTTGGTGCAGATAGCTTAGTCATTAAGACAGTTTGCATGGACATTATTACGTCGATACTCAAATGTTCCCATCATCTGTCATAGAACTTAGTCCCTGTTCGGTTTCTATAGAAATCAGTTTTCTTTATAGATTTTGATAAAAGTTGATGGAATACGTGGTTGAAAAGTTGTAGCTCCCTCGAATATGTGGTTAAAATCAATTATTAACTTTGACTTAGATTAGAATCTAAATTTTTTGTTGAACCAAACAGGGCTTAGTGTATTTGGTCGCTTAGACATATCTCTCACCCGATATACTTACAGTTGATCTTTTAATTTTTTTAGCGGATAACACAACACAGAAGATGGTCTCATCCTTCTATTTGTGGCAAAAGCATATTTTCCATTGTGGTCAATGATGCCCTAGTTCATTGCATTCTCTGTGGCTGGCGCCCGATCACCCAAGGGACGCTCTTTATCAGATAAATAAGATATTTGAAGTTTTCCAACATCGATGGCGGCCAGTAAAGCCGAGATAAATATGCATTTCTTGTACTGTACTCAGCATTCCAAGCTAACAGATAGAACTCTCATAGCGCCATCCATAATAAGGTAGACTAAAAATAATACTCGATAGTATTAAGAAGGAAGAGAAGTGCAATGCTAAATTAGTCTGGTTACTCGGACCAAATCCCAGCTTTGTCTTGTTGATTGGCTAAGCATAGCAGCTTGAAGTGGAGCATATGTCACTCTTCCTTCATTTGCACTTACACATTGTACTGTCTACTTCTATTCAGTAATGTGTACAAAAAATTCACTAGTGTTCCACTTAATGTAATTTGAAGGATATCTAGGGAAATCCAAAAATGATAGAGCTGCTAAAAACAGTTGACAGTGAACAACTGAAATTTTGATAATTTGTACACTCGATATTCCCAGTTTCCTTTCAAATTGAACACGATATGTTCAAAATTGTATGCAAGCTGGTTTGAATAGAAAACTAAAATAAAATAACTGAAACTAAGCTTCTACCTTCTTTTCCCCCTCTTGATCAGCAAGATAAACCTTCACGGCGTCCCTCATGTCCTCAATAGAATCACACCCTTCGAAGAATTTAATCAACTTCTTCAATTCCCCATCTTCAAGATCATCGACAAATGGTCGAATAGGAATTGCATTATCGGGCTGAAGCACATATGAATTCGGGTTGTCATCAATGATGGCCACTCGCCCTAGATCCCTCCCTTTGTCAGACAAGTCCTTCACAAATTTCCCATCGACTTCCTTGCATGAATCCCGGTATAGTCTATGAGATATACGGGATCTCCAATCCAACCTATCGAGCACGAGTGAGGCATACTCCTCAATCCCTGCAGTGAACACCACAACCTCAAATCTCTGGCTTAAAAAATCCAAAAATTCATCCACAAATGGCCTCTTCAACACGTAGAATTCGACCTTTTCTCCATCAAACACTGGCCTAACAATGAAATCGTACTTCTCTGGAGGCAGGTTTGGCTTGGAATGCACCAGGGTTTCATCTAAATCGAGGAAAATAGTCTTTTTCTCGGGCAAATCAACGGTGGTAGAGGGATCTTATCATTAAACAGTGATCTTCGGGTAGAATTTGGCGGGTCAGCAGGGACTTTCTGAAGGATTTGGTACCCTTTCTTATGTGGTGTTTTCTTTGGCGTGGCAATGCGAGCTAATTTTGTGAAAATTTTGATAAGGCGGCGCTGGCAAGTATAAATAGACTTGTTGATGGAAGCAACCACGGCAGAGGCGGTGGCGGAGGCATTCTTGATCGGAGACTTCTTGCTGCCACGGCGGCACTGCTGAGTGAGGTTTCTCCTGTTGTTGATGGGTTTTGTGGGAGTTCTCTTTACAATTTTGGACACCATTTTCTTAAGAAAACACAAATCTGAGAAAATGGCACAAAATTTTCAAGAGGAAAATGCGGGGTTGGGGGAACATAAAGGTTTTTGAAATTAGGTTCGGGTACAACGGTCGAGTTATTTTTGGTTCGGAAACAAAGCTGTCCAAAATAAAGACAAAAAGAAGAAAATTTGAACTATTAGCTCCCAATCTAGTGGAGTACTAGCAAGTTGATACTCAATTCTTTAAAACGATGCAAGTTGACCTTCAACACTTAGTTACAATTGCACTATTACGAAAATTATTTACATTTGCATCAAATGATCACATGACCTTCACATATCTAATTTCGTGAAACTAAATTTTATGCTTGAACTTGGACTAATGTCCTAAACAGGATCACATAACAATTTAATACAAATTTGGATGATTACTCTTTTTGACGATTGTTTGTGAATTTATAAATGAATCGTTATCTATTTAATTTATAAATATAATTAGCCAAACTTATTTTTATTCATACATTTCGTGAGATTCATAAGTATTATTCATTTATTCACCTGTTTATTTCTACCTATTTATAATTTAAATCGATTATAATATGTTCTCAAATAAGAGCTATGAAAAATTTAAAGACCAATCTGTTATTTCTTCAAGATTAAGGACCAGGCGTTACTTAAACAATAGATCGAGTGTCATTTCTCAAAATTTACTAAAAAGAAAGGAGGAATATAGAAGAAAAAGTAACCGTTAGCTAAAATAGGAAACAAAATTCTAAGGGGCCGTTCTCTTTGTATTTCAGTTTTGTGTTTTGAGTTTTGAATTCATTTTGAGTTTTGTGTTTTGGGGGTGTATTTTGAGATTGTTAAAAATGTGTTCTTTTTTACATTTTCAAAAATTGTTTTCGAAAATAAAAAAAGGAAAACGTGTTCTCTCTCTCTCTCTCTCTCTCATCCCCTCTCTCTCTTTCTCTATATTCTTTGTTATCCCTTGTGTTCAAGTTTGTTTCCCTTGTTTTCAAGTTTTTCGTGGGATTGGCTTGAAAACGTCCAAAACGATGATTTTATCGTTTTGTGTTTTGTGTACAAATTTTTTTTCGTTTTCAAAAACGCGTTTTCGAAAATAGGAAAGAGAATGCGTTTTCACTGTTTTGAAAAATCGAAAACAGAAAACGACCCAAAACGGCCAAAGAGAACGGCCCCTAATTGTTTGAGCGGGTCCAAATCTCTTTAATCCGATTTCCATTTTTCCGATTTAAACCATAAGCAACTGGGTTTGATATTTCTTTGAAGTTAATATAATTCATTTTTTCTACTTTCAATTTGAAACTCTACTTGGTTATCTGATATGTAAGAATCATCGTTAACTTATCGATCATTGTTGATATTTGTCATCGTTTAATCCATATATGAATTGATGTCGCCTTTTTATATTAGAATCTTTTTGATCTTATGAAATTAGTTTGGGAAGATGTATCATATCTTTATATCTTGCGAGATTCACTCTATTTTGGAACGTTATTTCTTACTTCAAGCATGTATAACATGAACGGACATAAACTTCCAGAGTTTGTTATTCGACACCAATAAGATTAGTGAACAGTGGAGACATTTCAGTGTAGGCCTTTTCTGCATAAAGCAAATTAGCAGCCTCCGTAGGATGGAATCCATCCCAAAACATGTAGTTGTCTCTGTTATTGCACGTAACACCTTCAGGATGACAGTGTCCAGTATCTGATAGAGCACAACATGGAGTGCTCAAAACTGTGATGTTTCCTGTAATAATAATGTAGTAACAATTAATCCAATTGAACGGTTTTTGTTGAGGACTAAATTTAAATAAATTAATGTCGTCATGACATTCAGAAAATTAAACGCGTGAAAGTAGGGAAGGAGAGGCATACCATATGAATCAATAGCAGTGTTTGTGTATATGAAATTTGCATCTGCGAAACGATGGTTGAGATGATCAAGAAGTTGCTTTAGTTCGTCGTTGAAGATTTTGGCTGCATTATTGATTGGTTCCACGCACAACGAGACATTCGAGCCATTCAAAGCTACCTCTGCTGGACAACAGCCTAATTGGCCAAGTGCATATACAGCTACTTTTCTTGCTCCATATTCATACAACTTCTGCAATAAAGTAAAAGTAGTAGTAAAAGTAAAGCAGAACGTGTTTGGTATATTAAACTGAACATGATTGTATAGGATTAAGGAGCAGGCAGTCTTTAAACTTCGACAAATAAAGCTCGTGTGAAATTCCCAATAAGTTCTTTATCCAAACATTTCATCTTTGGTGCACGCCGGTTCTCACATGTCCAAATTCGATTTTTCCGTCAAACAGTAACATGCTTTGGAAATGATGACTTACTCGAGATTTATTTCGTCTACATATATTTTCCCTTCAAAAACAGTTAAAAGGGGAAAAGAAAAAACACCAAGGCCTATAAGTCAGCAATCCATTTCCCATTCTTAACAGCAAAAAAAAAAAAAAATAGAAACCTTCAAATAAGTCATCACGCTCAAACCAGTAAGATGTGTACCGAACATGTAAAAATTTTGTCTTAGTTATCAGAAATAAGAGACAAGATTTGTCTTCCTCTTAAGAGAAAGAAATACTCACTCTTAGCTGTTTAGAGTACTCTCTGATAAGAATCGCAGCAAACTCCTTTGGTGTATATAGGCTGCTTGAAGAGTAGAATTGTGGCAAGTAGTAATTGTTTAGGTAATCGTTACTGCCCATTGAAAGTGTATATATGCACTTGCTTAGATACTCTTTTGCAAACTTTTCACCTCCAAGTAAGGCAGCAATCCTTGACATGATGACTCTGTGATGTACTAATTGCTTGTTCAAGCTGATCACAGCACCCTTCAAAGAAACAAAAAGTAATCTCTTTTATAAGTATGCGCAAAATTAAGGCTATAGCCATTAGCCAAGAAATTTATCATTTCACTATAGTTAAGAAAAAGATTACAGGGTCATTTCACGTTATACACAAAAATTTAGCCTCCTAAAATTCTTCATGATGGGGAGATGTAATATGTGTGCGAATACTCAATATGACAACAAAGGTCGCACTCAGAGGATAACTGGATAAGTTATAGTATAATTAGACTCTACAAGCTCGTACAGTCTCCACGACTCTGTGTGTGTGTGTGTGTGTGTGTGTGTGTGTGTGAGAGAGAGAGAGAGAGAGAGAGAGAGAGAGAGAGAGAGAGAGTACCATTTGATATCCAGTTTCATCAAGAATTCCAGCAGCACCAGATCCATAGTTGACACCCTTGAACACATCCTGGTTTCTTGCAGTTGCATAGGGTGGAATATAATTTTCAAACCCCAAAAGTTCACCTGTCAAGAAATTTTACTTGAAAACGAAAGCCCTTTTTCTTGAAAGTAACATGATGTAAGTAAAGGAAAATGAGAAGACTAACCAATCAAATCTGCTATATTCTTGCCATTGGTGAATCTCCCAGTTGGCCCTTCTGGAAAATCAATTCCATAAGGCACATAATTGACTTTTGCACTGGTATTCAAATTATTATTATTTCCATTATCCATTAGCGAGTCACCAAAAATGAAGTAGCAAGGAAATTTTGGTTCAGCAGAGACTAATTGTGATAGTCCTACAATGAAAAACCAGAATTTGAGCTTATTTTCCATTGTTGAAGGAAATTTTAGGTCAAAGTGGCTTATTGAAAATGAGTGGTAGACAGTGACCATAAGACTGGCAACTGATGACATATATAGGGCAGGGCAGGGGTACCTCACGATAAGGACAGTCTTGAAATGAAATAAGTTGATGAACTTTTTTATTTTTTTTTTCCATTCACGTGCAATAACAAGAATTTAATATAAAATGTTGCCAAATATAGAGATTTCTTTATTTCACTTATTGGATTCTTGTCATACAAATTCAAATAGAGCTCTGCTTTCACTACATGGGTCTATATACAGTGGCGTCAAGCTGGCGCCCCGTGATAGGTGGGGTGCCAGGCGTCAGCTCGAATTGTCAGCCCCCCCACCTATCGCGGGGCCACAGCTCGACGCCCCTTATATAGATCCCTGAGGGCTTAATCCATTCAAATAATTGTATCTTGCCAACTCATATTTCAAAAGATTCCTTTAGTATTTGGGTGTCTCCAGCTTAGATTTAAATAAATCTCAACTAAATCTAAATGTCTTCAATAAAGATTTCATTAATTGAAAGATTTTTGAATGATGTTTGCAAATTAAATTAATTTTTAATGTATTGATATTTTTTTGCTTAACTTTGTAGATTGATGAAATTAATTCTTATAAGTGAGAGCGTGACGAAATAATTTGTAATAAACAATATTGTTATGAATTTTATTTTATTTTTTAATTATAAAGTTAGAATCTTTCTTTTTCTTTGGAGATCTATTAAAAAGTTACATCATTTCATTGTAATGGTAAGAAATTCATTAAAATTTCTGTTAAATCCATCAAAATTCTGTTGAACAAATGATTTTTATGTAATTGTAAGAAAATAACATCTTTGGAAATTAAAATTTTGAATTTTTACTCCTTTTCAAGCTTTGTGACAGACGTGCAGACGGTGTACGATTTGACGACGTTTTGGCTGCTAGCCAGACGGTGGTTAACGGCATCGCCAAGTGCTTGTGTTTTGGCAGCAACTTCAACTGTGCGGTTTTCTCCATGATTTTCTCATGGTAATGTTTGAATATCGCCCCTTGTCGGTTTAGTTTATTTACCATTTGTGCCTTTTTCTTTTACCGTTTGGGTTCAAATACAACTGCGTGGGACTCAACTGTCACAATCATATTAATGTTTCTTGTTTTATTTATTTGGCTCCTGTATTTAAAACATTTCATCTGAATAATGTAATTTTTACTTTTTATTTTTCATAAAAACTAATATATAGGGATCGACTGATAATGTTGCAATAGTTATTGTAAAGCTAGATGACTTATATCCATTGGATATGCATTAGCTGGTAATGTTGCGGTGTATGCTCTAGTTGTATACTATACAACATGGAGCATTCACGACTTTAATATCTGAAATAATTGAATAAGTTGAACATTAGATGTTATGTAAAACATGTCGTAAATATTCATCTACGGCAATCATTTATATGCTGTCAGTGTCTCGATGGATCGTTAATATGAAATCGGGAAAAGGAATGTGGTGTAAAATGTTAACCTACCAATAGCTGAAGGATCTCCTAAAGAAATGCTGGTAATGTTTATGTAGATAAATTAAATGAATCACACAATTTCACATTTAATTGAATATATTACATAATGTCAGATAAATTGGTTTTATAGCAGTTGGATAATATATTCTAATCACACAATATATCATTCTCTCTCTCTCTCTCTCTCTCTCTCCCCACTCCCCTTTCTTTAGTTGCGTGCTTGAGTCTCTCAATTTCACAGTTTGAGTGGAATTGAAGAGTTGGAGTGGAAACTTTGGTTTGCGTTGTCGTCTGATTCAACTTCGTGAAGGAGATTCGATTCTCATCGTTGATATTTTTGCGACACGAACGTCCAAAATCTCTTTAAGCCTTAATCCTGTTGATACACCTTATTATTTAAGATTCTGAGTTCAGATTGTGCAATTTCCAAATTTGTGTTTTTTTTTTTTTGAGTCATCCATAGAAAATAAAAACAAAATTTCTTGGTTTAAATCATGAATTGGCGACTTGGATGTTTGCAACACACAAGGCATTCGTATGGGTATAATCCCATTTACTTTGATAATCTAACCACCTAAAAATTTGTAGGGGCTTCTTGTCTCCATCGTAGCCATTATTTTGTCGAACATTAATTGATACATAGGACATTTTTGTTTTCTGTTTGATATCGGACATAACTTGTGAGTAGCATTATTAATCTAATAAAAAAGCAAGGTCCACAGACGCTAAGAGACTGGATGAACCTGAATTTTTTTGTCTAGGCTTCAAATGTACTTTCTGCTGAGCACTGTATAGCAAAACTGTAGCCCTGTTGAAATATAGATAAACCACTTTATCTCTTCATATTAAAGTTTCATTGGCTACCTTTCCGAATCAGTTCCTAAATTAACGTCTAATAACCTTATCAATTAAGTCCATGTTCAACAACCATTATTTTAAAACTTTTTTTTTTCAACATACTAATTTTTAACCACACATTCACATAATAAAATATTTTTCACGTAAACTCAAAATTTTTCTCTACTTTTTAACTACACATTTTTTCTAAAAATCACTATTCAAAACATTGCTTTTCCCAAACAAAAATTGTCAAACAAGGGCTAAATCTTTGAAAAATTGAAAGAAATCCGAAACAGCTGTTGCGTTTTTTTATATTGCATGTGTACGATATCGTAACAAATAATATAGTGGACCTTTGAGTTCGAATTATCGTTCCCACAAGGACTATACTTCATACTTAATGTACTTTTCCTAACTCCTATTTGATAAAAAGACAAATAAAGAACGGTAATAGTTGTGAATATTTTTCTTGTGAACTGACTACATTAAACTAATGGAAAGTATAAAAAAATTGCAAACAACAATTGATTAAATATTCAAATACATAATGAATATTATGACAAAACAATTTTATCTATTGATCACCTTAATTGTTAATTTAAGATTCATAACCTAATGTAGTGTTCGATCGAATTCTTCTATTATATTCAATTTACCTCTTTCGAGTTCTCATTGAACATATTTAACTAATTCGTTTAACCAAGGGTAATTTGCATAGATTTTCATTGCGAATTACCCTTATTTAAACGAAACACTAGTTCTAAGAATTCATATTATGAACGCAATAACTAGTATAGGTGTCTCCAATATGGGGGCACCATGTGTCCATTATGGTGCCCCTTATGTACACCAAGGACAACACAATATTTTGACCATATTTTCACTCATTTTGATCTTTAGTTTTATTCATTTGACTCCTAGTATTCTTGAATCTTCATCGTGAGCTCCGACATAACTTTTGAGTATTTGCACTTTATCCCACAAACTTTGAATATTGCCCTTTTCGCTAATGTTTTCATTCTTTATTTCAATTTCACTTCCATTCATTGAGTTTCACCTAATAACACATTATATAATAAATTAGGCTATAAATCCATTAAAATAATTAAGAAATGTCAATATTTTATAGCATGAATAAGTGTATAAAATACACTTATCAACGGCCAAAATAAATCACATACCCCAATTATCGATGTCCGGTGAAATTGCCACCTTAAAAACCCTAAAAATTTGAGTACACTTCAATATGGTCGTCAAAATTCACGGAATTACAATCATAAACCACATTAAAGATGTTACGTACCTCTTAAAGTTATTATCTGAGTGAATAGAATATTACAATTTTCTTCTAAAAATTGAAATACGACTTATTAAATATCACAAGTCTCATATATCAAAATTAAAACGATGAATTACATGTCAAATTGGGGAGAACAAATGTTATCCAAAAGCAAGAGAAATGATGTCTAATTTTAGATCAAGTTTGTTGCATTTTTCATCCTGGCATAGCAGAGAGACAATTAATTAAAAAAATATATATATATTTTCTAGCGAGAAGCCCATTTTTCCAAATAATGGAAACATAGATGATTTTTCAAAAGGTCACGTTATAATAGAATTCTACAATATAACTTATTTTAGTTCTTAAAATTGAGAACAAAATTAATGACTCTAGCTGCCTTAGTTTTATATAAGTGCCTAGTCCTACTCATTAAATAATTTGATTTTTTTTAAATAAATAAATAAAATGTTAACTGAAAATTCAAAAATGTTAAAATACCTATGAATCAACCGGTTCACTCGAATTCAATTCGACGCTTGATCCTTGATACTATATAGTTTTTCAAGTCAATGCTCAGACAGATTTTTGAACTATTGGTTAAAATAGGCAAGATTTTTTTTTGAAATATTGATGTGAAATTGGTTTTATGAATTTATGGAAATTAGTAGAATGTAAGATTGTCAATGTCAAAGCGTTAGACGTACTTTGGTTTCATTAAATATGATTGATACCCAATGAGAGATTGGTATGACAAATTTTTGTATTATTCAATCATGTCTAATTATTCAAATCGAGATGTACATTGGTTACATTGAATATGATTGATACCCTTAAACAAGAGAGTGGTGTGACAAACTTTGTTAGGATTATTATATTACTACCACAAAATTTACTTATTACATCAAAATTTTATTACTTACTTATATCATGATCCTAAGTAAAATTACTTAATTAACCACACTTTTAAATTTACTTTTTAACATTAAACAATTTTCATAGACACCATGAATCATTAAATGAATATCTCTTCTAGCAAATCCTCACAAAAAAACGTCACTCTCTCCAAGAACATAATTAAGTTGTGGTTGCTGCTGTTGCTATATTATGCGCTCAACCATAACCGAGCCGTCGACCATTGATAACAGATGACTTGCATTCTCTCATTCCCTTGTTCCCATGGAGCTTGGTGGGCACGCTTAGACTTGAAAGACTCCGACCCTAAAATTTGGAAAATGTAATAAAGTCGACCAACATTCAAGAAGCCATATTCATCTATTCCCCATTATTTATTAACTCTTAGTACAGATTTGATGGTTCAAACATGTGCAGGAACAATATATATGTCCAGAATTTCCTTGTACAGATCTAAAATATATAGAAGAAACAATTCAATGGCACTTTATAACGACATTTGAGGTGATCAATTCATCAAAATTCCTTAGGGGTTTATGATCTTCTCTTCTACTTCACATTGTAGTATGAATCAACAGTGGCATCTGCAAGGTATTCACATTTGGCTGAAGATAGTCCAGCCAAGGATATTATCCCTCTTTCGTACATACCACTTTTTGGTCATGTTCTCAGTCTGATCAGAAACAAACAAGAAACATCAGTACAAGATATAAGGGCTCAGCAACCCCACCATACACAGATTTTAAACTTTACAAAATAAAACTTTTATCCAGGCACCAAAATTTCATTTTTCCCCATAGAATGACTAGAAAATTAATGATTAATGTGGACATCAAACTGACTATTAATAGACTAACAAACCAAATTAACCCTAACTATTAATTTAAATATAATCAAATGAAACATAAGAAATTTTCGTGGAGTTCAGGTTCCCCTAATTATTTTTTTCTGGAATTTATTTTATTTTATTTAAGTTAAAAGATAATTTGTTTTTCTTTTAAACAATATCAATAGATTTTTTTGAACGAATACGGTCGTGAAGGACTGCGGACGTTGATTTATGAAAAGATAGTGATGTAAAAAAAAAACGAATATTAAAATTTAAATGTAGCGTTGCTAAGCGAAGTAAATCTTGAGAATGGAGGCTATAATTGAGTCGTTTAATAATATAATACAACATTTTAGGAATCCATGACGTTCGAAATGCATAAAATTTGTTAAAATCATCTACGTATTAATCAGTCAAAACATTCGTACTAATTATATCCTGAAAACATTGAATGCATTTTCTCTAATAACAAACGTGCATACTACTCTTTACTCGTAATCAATTGGAGTGGAATAACTCACCAATCTACCTCTTATTGTAATGGTAAGAAATTCATTAAAATTTCTGTTAAATCCATCAAAATTCTGTTGAACAAATGATTTTTATGTAATTGTAAGAAAATAACATTTGGAAATTAAAATTTTGAATTTTTACTTCTTTTCAAGCTTAGTGACAGACGTGTAGACGGTGTACGATTTGACGACGTTTTGGCTGCTAGCCAGACGGTGGTTAACGGCATCGCCAAGTGCTTGTGTTTTGGCAGAGGGATGGATGGGTGGGGGCTGTACAACTTCAACTTGTACGGTTTTCTCCATGATTTTCTCATGGTAATGTTTGAATATCGCCCTTGTCGGTTCAGTTTATTTACCATTTGTGCCTTTTTTTTTTTTTTCTCATGGTAAGCATTTCATCTGAATGAAAATTAATTCTTATGATTGCACTTGTTCTTCGGGTTCTATTTGTTTCTTGCCTCACAAACTGGAATCTAGACATTAAAACCAATACTATGTGTTTGTAATCGTTGCGAACAATCTACTTGCATTAAATCTTTTGATATAGTGAGAAAATGACAAACAACGAAAAAAAGATCACATTAAGCATCATCCACATTACAAAATACTTCTTAACACTTATTTTCCAAGTTGAAAACACCCCTAGTTGTAATAATTTCAGGTTTATTATACCATGTCCGTAGTATTCTTGGAATGATATACTGAGGCATGTAATTTTATTTTTTTTCATAAAAACTAATATATAGGGATCAGCTAGTAATGATACAATAGTTATAGTAAAGCTAGATGACTTATATCTATTGGATAGGCATCGGCTAGTAATGTTGCGGTGTATGCTCTTGTTGCCGTGACAAAATTCAAAATTTCCGTGGGGTGAAAATTATCATAGAACACATATCCATTTCTGTTATCACATGGAACTTTTCCACGAGCACATTGTCCATTGACAAAAGTCGTTGATACTATACAACATGGAGCATTCACGACTTTAATGCCTGAAATAATTGAATAAGTTGAACATTAGATGTTATGTAAAACATGTCGTAAATATTCATCTACGACAATCATTTATATGCTGTCGGTGTCTCGATGGATCGTTAATATGAAATTGGGAAAAGGAATGTGGTGTAAAATGTTAACCTACCAATAGCTGAAGGATCTCCTAAAGAAATGCTGGTAATGTTTATGTAGATAAATTTCGCGTCTGGTAAATTGCTGTTGAGGTCATCAATCATGGGCTTCAGTCTGTTATTGAATAGCTGGACTGCATTATTAATGGGCTCCACACATGAAGATCCATTTGTAGGTGGATACATAGCCAATTCTTGGGGAATGCATCCCAATAGACCAAGCCCAAATATGGCAATTTTTCTTGCTCCATAGATGTACAAGTTCTAGGCAATATAATATAAGATGTTAGTATAACATTATGAACCTTAAAAATCAGATTAATTAGACAATATTAAGAACAGGCTGTTCTGCAATTTTGTGATTAGTAGATACTACCTTCGCGGTTGGATGCTCAACTATAGTCGATGGGATAAGATTAAAGAAAAGAAGTCTTTTTGGTGGTGTCAAAATGGGCAGCCTATGGCTAATTGTCGTTGACTGGCCCACAATCACGTTATGCCCATAGCTGTGTTCTTTTAAATCGAACATGTCAAACATGTTGACGAGAAAACACATGGTAATATTCTATATATTACCAAATGAAAAAAATGAAAGTGAAGCAAAAAATGGCAAATTTAACTAACCCTTAGCTGTTGAGAATATTGTTGAATCAAGATGGCTGCAAACTGATCGGGAGTATATACTAGACTTGTTGAGTAGTATTGTGGCAAAAAGTAATTGTTAATGTAATCATTGTTGCCCATATTAACTATGTACAAACACTTGTTAAGGTAGTCTTTTGTTGCACCCACGTTTCTTCCAAGTAAAGGAGAAAATCGTGATATAGTTGTCTTGTGATTCAATAATTGTCTATTCAAGCTAATCCGATCGCCCTATGAAAAAAATAAAAGTCATCAGTTAATAGTTTCATTTTCTATGTAACTTTGTCACACTGAGCTATGTTTTTTGCAAAGGCCACGCATGCAAAATGCATGTGTCTTGTCTTATCTAATTTAACGTGTCAAACGAGTGAACACTACAGAATTACCACTCGGATTCCCGACTCTTCACGAATTCCTGCTGCGCCTGATGCATAATTTACACCTCTGAGGATCTCCGAGCCGCTGGCAGATGCAAAAGGTGGAATTGGGTTATCAAAACCTAGGAATTGGGCTGCATGCATGCAAAACAAATCCAAAAGAAATTAAATGCTAATAAATATTTAATCACATTAAAGTAAAATTCAGAGACAAATAAATAAATTGATGAATGGAAAATATATAGACCAAGGAAATCGGCGATATTCCGGCCATTGGAGAATCTGCCAGTCGGACCGTCGGGATAGTCAATCCCATATGGTGGATAGTTGGATTTTGCCATGGTAACAAGAAAATTGTTATTTCCATTGTCAAAAAGTGAATCTCCCATGAAAAATAAGCAGGGAACTAGTGGTTCACCCGTAACAAATTTTTGGGATTTCATAATTATGAATAATAATATGGATAACATAATCCATATTCTCAAACAAGAATTCATTTTCAAGAACCAATTCAAGAAATGTATGGGCTTAATTTGGAAAGTAAAAAAACCCTAATGTAAACTATATATAGGGAATGAATGAGAGACTTCAAGCTTAGATAGAGCACACCCTAAATATTATATCATTTTATTGTAAAAGGAATAATGCTTTAGTGTCAGAAAAGTTTGACAAAAAAATCGACATAATGTCACATAGCATTCTATCATTAGACGATTTAAAATACAGTCAATTTAGTGTCAGAAAAGTTTGACAGAAAAATCGACATAATGTCACATAGCATTTTATCATTAGACGATTTAAAATACAGTCAATTTTTCTATCCAATCATCTTTTGATATCACTTCATCTGTATTTGTCAATTCTTTCTGACAAAGTAACATAATTCTTGTAAAAGACAGTTAGCGGAATTCATATATTTATGTATTTATTTATTTGCATTTTGCTTGAAGAATATGTACACGTTCATTGATGTATGGGCGTAATTAGGTATTATTGCACAACAATATCATTCTAGAATAATTATGGTCGTTTTTTCTTGTAGGAAATTCTTTTCATTTATATATTACACCGTTAATGAAATTGCGGGAGACCAACAAAAGTCAACTTTCTCCCATAATTTTTTAAGGCTATATGCCTCACATTACAAGATATTTTATATATAAATAAACAACAACCAAGAAATTCATTGAAGAAAATAAAAGTAATTTAAAAAATTTATAAGATTCTAATTTTTATCTATAATTTTATAATCTAATCTAACATGACGCGATGCTTATATATTTGACCATGTCATTACTACAAGACATTACCAAACAATATATTATTTAGATATTTACAAACAAAATGATATTTAAGAATTATATGTAATTCTGATATTGCTATCGATAATTTAGGACACGTTTGAACCTCTTTTTTTTTTTTTTTTTTTTTTTTT
>CAIGRB010160469.1:23814-35812 GCA_903798255.1 Fraxinus quadrangulata
AAAAAAATATACATAAATATTATTTTAATTTTACTTTTTAAAAATGATAACTATTTAGGTTTTTTTTTTTTCATATTATATTAAAAATTCACAATTTTTGATGCATAGAGGAGGGGATGGTCTGGTCGTATAAATTCCCATAAGAATTGGAACGACCGGACCGTTCAGTTCTTTTCATATTTCAAAAGAAATTACAAGGTGTAAATTTTCGTTTTGAGCTCATGCTTTCTGTTTCATGTGACAAACGTATTAATTATTTAGAATTTTTTTAGTTATGCAAATTCATATAAATTAATTTAATTGTTAACTTAGTATCGAAATAGGGAAAATAATTTTGGAATTATGTAGTAAGATCCAAGGGATATATTTTAATATTGGTCATTGAATAGTCCTTGCACTACTAGAACATCACTAAACTTCAAAACTTTTTTAGTCTCAACTTTCAACCGTGATACTCGTTCATTGTTCCAAAGGATTCCGCAGTAGTCATGGCCAACAAAAATCTCATGTGGCATGTCAAAGTCGTTAATTTTGTCCAATATTTCCAAATAGTCAATGAAATTTTTTAAGTGTTTCTCTCGAGTCATTGAACTTTAAAATGTTTCTACGTGGACGTTGAAGTTTTAAAGGTGTTTCTCCATCAAATAATTAAATGGATCTTTTCAAAACCAAGTTAGGTGCAGGTACAAATTGGAAACCTTCTTCTCTGGTGATGATGTTGATGCCTCNTAGGTACAAATTGGAAGTTTTTTTCTCTTGTGATGTTGCTTGTGCCTTTTGTTTAAAAGCAATTACTAACCTTAGTTGGTGCATTACTTCTCATATGATACCTCTTATTGTAACCCAAACTACAAAAACTACATATCATTGCTCCCTATTGAGAATCTTGCTCTTAATGTTGTTTCCTACACTTTTTAGGAACATGCAATATGGTGGTTTGAATGAGAATCATTTATACTATTAAGACTTAAGTTCCATCTTAAAAAATCAGTATTATTAAAAAAAAGTAACCTAAGCTATTATACGTTGTATATTTATTTCGTTATTATTTAATGTGAAATTTTACCCCAGTTAACACATACCACAAGAAGAGAGAAATGATATATCAAGTTAATACCAACATCAATTAACCAGAAGTGAGAAATTTAAAGGGTAAATTTCAACTGGATCATCAACATTTCGTAAGTGTGGCGCCCATTCTCCAATCTATCACTTATTGTACTCACGTCCCAACCTTTTAAATCTTTTGCCTTATTTTGAATTTCTAGATGAAGCTTGAAGTAAATGTTTGGATTGTTTTGGAATAAAAAAAATCCATCAAATAATTTAAAGAAAGTCCATTTAAAATTCATTTGAATCATTTTGAATTTCTAGATGACGCTAGTTGTCATTAAATGAAATGTGCAATTAAATAAATCACACAATTTCACATTTAATTGAATATATTACATAATATCTATATAATTGGTTTTATAGCAGTTGGATAATATATTCTAATTACACAATATATCACTCTCTCTACACTCCCCTTTCTTTAGTTGTGCTCTTGAGTCTCTCATTTTCACCGTTTGAGTGGAATTGAAGAGTTGGAGTGGAAACTTTGGTTTGCGTTGTCGTCTGATTTAACTTCGTGAAGGAGATTCGATTCTCATCGTTGATATTTTTGCGACACGAACGTCCAAAATCTCTCTAAGCCTTAATCCTGTTGATACACCTTATTATTTAAGATTCTGAGTTCAGATTGTGCAATTTCCAAATTTGTGTTGTTTTTTTTTTGAGTCATCCATAGAAAATAAAAACAAAATTTCTTGGTTTAAATAATGAATTGGCGACTTGGATGTTTGCAACACACAAGGCATTCGTATGGGTAAAATCCCATTTACTTTGATAATCTAACCACCTAAATAATGTAGGGGCTTCTTGTCCCCATCGTAGCCATTATTTTGTCGAACATTAATTGATACATAGGACATTTTTGTTTTCTGTTTGATATCGGACATAACTTGTGAGTAGCATTATTAATCTAATAAAAAAGCAAGGTCCACAGACGCTAAGAGACTGGATGAACCTGAATTTTTTTGTCTAGGCTTCTAATGATCCGTTGAAATATAGATAAACCACTTTATCTCTTCATATTAAAATTTCATTGGCTACCTTTCCGAATCAGTTCCTAAATTAACGTCTAATAACCTTATCAATTAAGCCCTGTTTAACAACCATTATTTTAAAACATTTTGTTTTCTATTTGCAACCACACGTTCACATAATAAAATATTTTTCACGTAAATTCAAAAAAAATTTATACTTTTTAACCACACTTTCTTCTAAAAATCACTATTCAAAACATTGCTTTCTCCAAATAACGATTGTCAAACAAAGGCTAAATCTTTGAAAAATTGAAAGAAATCCGAAACAACCAAAATAAATCCCGTACCCCCATTATCGATGTCCGGTGAAATTTCCACCTTAAAAACACTAAAATTTTGAGTACACTTCAATATGGTTGCCAAAATTCACAGAATTACAATCATAAACCACATTAAAGATGTTACGTACCTCTTAAAGTCATGATCCAAGTGAATAGAATATTACATTTTTTTTCTAATATTCGAGAAGTAGATATCATATACCGAATCAAATACAACTTATTAAATATCACAAGTCTCAAATATCAACATTAAAACGATGAATTACATGTCACATATAAGGGTCACAGCTACAATACAGTCGTATTAATTTAAAACCAACCTTTTTTTAACTCTTATAAAGGAAATAGAAGTGTCACGTAAGTGAAATAAAAAATTGAGAAGATCACAATTATCATCAAAATTTCTGCATCTTTGGTTAATGGGAATTTTTGACGTTTCAAATTGGAGAGAAAAAATGTTATCCAAAAGCAAGAAAAATGATGTCTAATTTTAGATCAAGTTTGTTGCATTTTTCATCACTATACAAGGAACCAAAGATTAATTTATATAGTTCTTGTTGATAATCACCAATTTGTTTCAGTTACCATCCCAAAATGATTGAACTCGAAAATGCCTAGTCCAACTCATTAAAGAATTTTAATTTTTTTTCGAAAAAAATAAAATGTTATCCGAAAATTCAAAAGAAATGTTAAAATACCTATGAATCAACCGGTTCACTCGATTTCAATTCGTCGCTTGATCCTTGATCCTATATAGTTTTTCAAGTCAATGCTCAGACAGATTTTTGAACTATTGGATAAAATAGACAAGAATTTTTTTTAATATTGATGTGGAATTGGTTTTATAAATTTATGAAAATTAGTAGAATGTAAGATCGTCAATGTCAAAGCATTAGATGTACTTTGGTTGCATTAAATATGATTGACACCCAACAACAGATTGGTATGACAAATTTTTGTATTATTCAATCATGCCTAATTATTCGAAGCAAGATGTACATTGGTTACATTGAATATGATTGATACCCTTAAACAAGAGAGTGGTGTGACAAACTTATTTAGGGTTATTATATTACTACCACAAAATTTACTTATTACATCACAATTTTATTATTTACTTGTATCATGATCCTAAGTAAAATTACTTAATTAACCACACTTTTAAATTTACTTTTGAACATTAAACAATTTTCATAGACACCACAAATCATTAAATTAACAAACTTGTCCATTATTTCCTTTGCAGGGGTGCTAATTCTTTAAATGAATCTCTTCTAGCAAATTCTCACAAAAAACGTCACTCTCTCCAAGAACATAATTACGTTAGTGTTGCCGTTGTTGCTATATTATGCGCTCAACCAGAACCGAGCCATCGACCATTGATAACAGATGATTTCCATTCTCTCATTCCCTTGTTCCCATGGAGCTTGGTGGCACGCTTAGACTTGCAAGACTCCGACCCTAAAATTTGGAAAATGTAATAAAGTCGACCAACATTCAAGAAGCCATATTCATCTATTCCCCATCATTTATTAACTCTTAGTACAGATTTGATGGTTCAAACATGTGCAGGAACAATATACATGTCCAAAATTTCCTTGTACAGATCTAAAATATATAGAAGAAACAATTCAATGGCACTTTATAACGACATTTGAGGTGATCAATTCATCAAAATTCCTTAGGGGTTTATGATCTTCTCCTCTACTTCACATTGTAGTATGAATCAACAATGGCATCTGCAAGGTATTCACATTTGGCTGAAGATAGTCCAGCTAAGGATATTCTCCCTTCTTTCGTACATACCACTTTTTGGTCATGTTCTCAGTCTGATCAGAAACAAACAAGAAATATCAGTGCAAGATATAAGGGCTCAGCAACCCCACCATACACAGATTTTTTAAATAAAACATAAGAAACTCGTGGAGTTCAAGTTCCCCTAATTATTTTTTTCCGGAATTTATTTTATTCATAGTTAAGTTAAAAGATAATTTGTTTTTCTTTTAAACAATATCAATAGATATTTTTGAACAAATACGGTCATGAAGGAATGCGGACGTTGATTTATGAAAAGATAGTAATGTAAAAAAAACAAATATTAAAATTTAAATATAGCGTTGCTAAGCGAGTAAATCTTGAGAATGAAGGCTATAATTGAGTTGTTTAATAATATAATACAACATTTTAGGAATCCATAACGTTTGAAATGCATAAAAATTGTTAAACTCATCTACGTATTAATCAGTCAAAACATTCATAATCGTTACTCATAATCAATTGAATGTATTTTTTCTAATAACAAACATGCATACTACTCTTTACTCATAATCAATTGGAGTAGAATAACTCACCAATCTACATCTTATGGTCAAGCTCACTAAACGGTTCCAAAATTTCAAGCATTGTATGGAAAATAATATCCTAAGATCTACCAAATCCACCAATTTATACTCTTTGAACAATTCGTTAATTATAAGAGTTTGTTTGATTCCACTTAAAATCAGCTTTTTAGCCGAAACTGATTCTTCGAAAATTCAAACTTCAACAGATCTGGCTTGCCAATATTCATATTCTTCCAATGTCTTCCTTTCCCTTTTTACCATTGATTCGGGGCTTCAAAAGACAAAAAATGGCCATCAAGTAAATTCTTCATTAACAGTAACAGGGGCTTTTTAGTCTTTCAGCACAATTTGGTGGAAGTCTTTTTAGCACTTGGTACGAAAAGTGTCATAAATGGTGAATAATATTGAATGGTATTTTAGGGTGTGTTTGTCTTTCATTGTTACGAGAAAAATGGAGTAATGAATAGTATTTTTTTGAAGAATATGTGGTTAAAATTTAAAGTAACTTTATTGATTTGTGTGTAGAATATTTTATTGAGTAATTGTGTGGTGAAGAATTTTACTGTAGCAAACAATATTTTAAATTAATGGTAGACAAACATGGACTTAATAAATTTGGGGCCCACAATCAATCCTCAAGAAGAACAAGATACTAGACTTACAATTTTTCATTGCAAAAATCCTCAGCAAACTCGAAAATATTCATATAAAGGATATACAAGTATAACCACAAGAAAGTTCATGATTATCTTAAATTCTGATTCACTCCAAATAATCGAAGGACATCTCAAATTTTATTAAGCATCCAAAAGGCGACAATTACAACTTGTGCCCTTAATAGCTTATCAAACAAACTAATAATTCTTAACTTATAAAACCAACATTAAATAAAAGTAAAAACCACAAAAACTGAATATAAAATAAACTGTCCAATAGAGGCGATGCACAATGAACCATTATTTCTTACATAGAACATATATAACATGAATAGACATATATTCCCGAGTTGGTCATTCCATATCGATGAGATTAGTGAACAATGGAGAAATTTCCTTGTAGGCCTTTTTTGCATAAAGCAAAGTTGCATCCTCAGTAGGATGGAATCCATCCCAATACATGTACCCTTGTCTGTTTTTGCATATAACAGTACCAGGAAGACACTGTCCAGTTTCAGATAGAGCACCACAGCATGGAGTGCTCAAAACTGTGATATTTCCTGTAATAATATCCATTATATCAGTACAACAATTAATCCACTCCAACATGTAAAAGAAGGGAAGAAGATGCCTACCAAATGAATTGATAGCAGTGTCTGTGTATATGAATTTTGCATTTGCGAAAAGAAAGTTGAGACGAATAAGAAGTGGCTTCAGTTTGTCATTGAATATTTGAGCTGCATTATTTATTGATTCCACGCAATGACTCGAGCCGTGCAAAGCCATCTCTGCTGGACAACAGCCTAATTGGCCAAGTGGAAATACAGCTACTTTTCTTGCTCCGTATCTATACAACGTCTGCAATAAAGTAAAAGTATATGTGCATAAATAAAGCAGGAATCTGATTGTGAACGTGTTTGATACGCTTAACTGAATATGATTCCTCAAGAAATAAGTAATAAAATTGTCGAATGTCATGTACCGTCTTTTTCAGTCCATCATAACAAACACGTAAAAAAAGAGTACGAGAAAGAAATGCTCACTCTTAGCTGCTTTGAATATTGTCTCATCAGAATTTCAGCAAACTGCTCTGGTGTATAACGGTGGCTTGAAGAGTAATATTGTGGCAAGAAGTAATTGTTTAGGTAATCATTACTTCCTATTACAACGGCATATATGCACTTGCTTAGGTATTTTTTAGCAAATCTTTGGCCACCCAATAAGGAAGCTAGCCTTGAAAACACGACCCCGTGATTGGATAATTGCTTGTTCATGCTGATCACAGTTCCCTTCAAATCAAGAAACAAAAATAAATCTCTTTTAGAAGTATGCTCAATTAAATTAAGGCTATTTATAGAGCCAAGAAAATCGTCAATCTTTGCTGATAAGTGATAATGATTCTTTGCCCAACTCTTGCTCTTGAAGCCAAAGGGTCGAGTTTGTAATAGCAGTATTATGAGAGCAATTATGAAATCTGGAAAACATGCAAAGGTCACACATGCGCACAGCGCACACAGATTTATTTATTGTAGTTCGTTCTCGTGATAGTTGAAAAAGATTTATTTCTCCATAATTAAATTCTTTTTGTTAGGGTGACGTTATATGTGTATGAAATTCTCAATATGCCACTGTGACACCATCTACATTACTGAAAAAGCCTCACACTGATGATAGATAAGTTACAGTATGATTAGGCTCCGTATAATCGTACAATCTTCTCGACTCTGTGTGTGTTTAAGAGAGAGATAGAGAGTTTGTACCATTTGGTACCCAGTTACATCAAGAATTCCAGAAGCACCAGATCCATAGTTTACACCAGTGAACGCGTCCCGTGCTGTTGCATTTGAAAAGGGTGAAACATAGTTTTCAAACCCCAAAAGTTCACCTGTCAGGAAATTTAACTTAAACCGCTGTTCTTCTAAGGTACATAGGGACACACACTTCTTCGTAGAATTTTGAACAAAGTTAAACGTGCTGCAAGTAAAGGAAAACGAGTTAGCACTAACCAATCAAATCTGCTAGATTCCTGCCATTAGAAAATCTCCCGGTTGGCCCTTGTGGAAAGTCAATTCCATAAGGCGAATAATTGACTTTTGCACTAGTATTCAAATTGTTATTATTCCCATTATCCACTAACGAGTCTCCAAAAATGTAGTAGCAAGGAACTTCTGGTGCAGCAGAGACTGATGATGCCTTCGAATCTAAGGACACCCCCAAAACTAAAAACTGCATGAACCAGAATTTTAGCTTATATTCCATTGTTGAACGAGGAAAGTTGAGATATTGAAAATGAGTTGTAGATATGGACCTTAAGACAGGCAACTAATATATATAGGGCAGAGGTACCTCAAAAATGTAATATTCTAAATGAAAAGGGACAGGTTCTTTAATTTTTTTGGTTACCCGGCATCTCTTCAGCCATGTAAATCACATGAACTTTCTAAAAAAAAGAAAAAAGAAAAATTTTAAATCACATGGGTTTGAGACACCTGAGGGACGTACCCATAGCTAGATGAAAGAAACGACACAATGATGTGACATAAAGATTGTATGTACGAGTTCTTGAATAAATATTTTTTTATTAAGAAGATTCATTTTTGGAAGAAAGAATTAAGAAATCAGAACTAAATAAAAATTACCTATTTGATAGTAAAATAAGTAATGATTTTTTACTTGAAGGTACGAGAAAATGTAACTTACCAGGTTTAAACATACAAATTGCTTGAAAGCAACTTTTACTTATTTTTAAGTTAATTGCATGCGCCAAGTACATATATACTTGATTTAACTGAAAGAACACCACTGTAAGGAAGATATTTGAGACAGACATGGAAAAAAATTGAGAAGTTAAAAGAGAATATGAAAAAAAAAGGTTGATAAACATATTGTCTAGCAACTGCAAGTTCTATGTAGACTATTTTTCAACTTAACACAAATCCATCATTTTCCCAACATGTTGGCAAACATCTAATCGAATTGTCTCAATCAAGATCTACAAACAATTTCCTTCACCCGAATGTCGAAAAATCAACATTGGCTCGGAAATTAGAAATTCAAGCATCTCTGTATTTTCATCCCATTTTTCCTCAGCTTGATCGTGTATATGAAACTCCCAATTGTCCTTATATATATTTATTCTCAAGCATGGATGGTGAAAGAAAAAAAATTACGTTGTTCAAGAGAAATAAGTGCCTTTTTTTGAAATTAATAATTCACTCAACATAGAAATTCCACAATTTTTCTGTACTTGTAATGCAAATAAGGAGACATTACATCTAACTAATCTTTCCTGCTCATAGTTTTCACCCTTCAGATAATACAAACCAGATAAAGATGGGATAATAAATGATCGATATGTAATTAGTTTACACCTTGTCTTGAACAAATCAGTTAGTCAAGAAAATGCACCACACACTATAGTCCATGTTTGATCCTCATTTTCTAAACTTCAATTTTACTATACTCATTTTCAATTATACGTGGCCAAAAATTTTTCTGTATTTCTTAATTATGCATTTTCCGAAAAAAAATCAATTTTCATAAAATCTATCTTAGAAAAACTATACCAAATATGGGCATAAGTATGGTTAGGCTCTACGCAGTCATATAGTCTTCTCGACTCTGTGTGCGAGAGACAGAGACATAGAAAACCACTTGCATCAGATCCATAGTTGATAGTTGACGTCTGTGAACTCATCCTGGTTTCTTGCAGTTGCATAGGGTGGACCATAATTTTCGAATCCCAAAAGTTTACTTGTTAATAAATTTTACTTAAAACAAAAGCCTTTTTTTCTTGAATGTATACAAGGACGTACTTGTTCATAGAAAACATGATGTAAGTAAAGGAAAATGATTAATACTCGGGGCCGGACCTTAGGAGAGGCCCAAGAGGCCTTCGCCTCAAGCCCAGCATTTTAGGGGGGCAAATTTTTTTTTTCCTCCTTTTTTTTAAAGGGAAAATTAGGTCCAATACCCTAAAATATTGATTAATTTGATTAATACCTTTTAAACTAATTAAAGTTTTTAAATAAGTAATTATTATGTCATAAACTGTAATTAAAGGGCAACTTACACAAATGCCGTAGAAATTGCTTGTTGCTTCTAACCGCTACAACGGCACTGAATCCACTGCAAAAGCCGTCACTATAATGAAAATGATATTTGCATATTAAACCAATTTTTAATTTGATGGTATTTATTAATTGATTTGTTATATTGTAATTTTGTTCAATTTTTCAGATTGAACTAATTTTAATTTGTTTATATTTATTTGCTTAACTTTGTAGATTGATTAAATTAATTCTTATAAGCGACATGGTTATGAATAATCTGTAATTATGATTTCATTTTTTTTTTAATTACAAAGTTAGAATTTTTCTTTTCCTTTGGAGATCTATTGAAAAGTTATATCATTTTATTGTAATTATAAGGAATTCATTAAAAATTCTGTCAAATCCTTAAAATCTATATCATAGAATTCCGTTAAAATCTTATGAATTTTGTAGAATTCTATTCAAATATAAGGAATTCGTGAGAATTTATAAATTTTAAAAAATTAAAATCTAATTTATGAACACCCTTTAATAAAAACTTATTTTAACTTGAGCATGTTTAACTTCTTGGAAGAATACTGTATGACCTTTCATACGATTTCTTTTGGTTTTAAAGCAAAGCCAAACATGCTACTAATCAACACGGATTTTCCTAATTAATCATATTCAAACACAACCACTGGTGGATGGAAGCGGGGCCATTGGGGTTCCTGGCCCCCACTGAAGTTGACGAAAAAACATATATGACTTTTTTTATTAGGTGGATGAGCTTTGTATTCCGTTCTAGTTTAAATTAGTTGGTTTTTTTAAGTTGAAATTCAATTTTCTTGTACTATGTGATTTAATGAAATCTACATATTTAAGTGCATGTTTAGTATAAGATAATTCGCTTTACTGAACATGGCATAGAAGCGATATTTACAGATAATTAGGGTCAATCATGTACTTGCTAATTGCATGATTTGTGCATCTAAATTCTACTTTATAATTTTTTTATTTTTTACTTTTCCTTGAAGAGGCAACAATATATATATGTGTACATTGATGAGTAACACAATAAAAAGATGTTCAAATAATCATCGTTTCTTTACTTGTTTTATTTACGACATCACAATATTTTTGCTCTAAACCCTCGTATATAGTAAATATTCTATAAAATAATAATGTCGGAATGAAAAAATTATTACTCTAGATGAATTACTAATTTATCAATTGATTATGTGAAATCATTTATATTCAACTTTACGAAAAATATAATTAATGCCGAGTACTTCTTGAATTATCCTAGTAAAAATGATAAGATGATGGAATAACCCATAGGTGAATGGAGGGTACTATATATGCATATCAATCACGATTTAGATGATAGATGTGCTAGAATTAAATGTTTTTCCAAAAAGAAGCTTTTCAAGGATTACAACTTTAAAAATTATGTTCAACAAAATGGAAAAAAAATACAAAATGCGGGAAATGCATTAAAAGTAGGAATGACGTTAAGTTCGGTTTGAGTACAAAGAAAGAGCAACTGGCTTTAAATGCATATTTTTAGAAAAATTGAATAAAAAGTTCTTTAATATTCTAAAAAGATAGGTAATAATGAATGACTATTAGAACTTATCTAAATGCTTATATGATTTCGTATTTACTCTAGAAGTGTGTGGTTTATTTAGATTTAATTCACATTGAAATTCTATATATATATGAAATTTTATTTAGATTTAATTTACACACTATCAATTCTCTCTCTCTCTCTCTCTCTCTCTCTCTCTCTCTCTCTCTCTCTCTCTCATTCTTATTTATATTTTTGTTAGATCCTAAAGAATTTTAAATAAAATATTTTCATTAGGATTGAAGGGTTTTTAAATTATTATCATATGCGTTTAATGATACTATTAATTTAGTACAATGTGAATCAGGACCAAAAATTTTCATAATTTAAGCGATATTATTAATTTATCAAATATTCAATTATTATCATATGCATGTAACCATATTATTAATTTAGTATAATGTCCCAAATTAGAACCAAAATTTTTATTATTAAGCTATGTTATTATTTTATCAAATATTCATTTATAAATATATCATTTATAATTTGGTATCCTAACATGACCAAGTTTAATGAATTCATCGTTCCAATTATGCAGTCACGTAGCATGGCTAGTGGTGTATTCAATTGAGACGTTTAATGATTTTTTGTGATTTAAAAAGTTTAAAGATATTCAATGTAGACATTTGGAGACTTTCTCTAAAAGTATTGATATATTCAATTGAGACTTTTATAAACTTGTAAAAAATTTCTAAAAGTTACGGTGTATTCAATTAAAACTTTTTAAAAGTCTCTATAAGTCTTGGGGTATTCAAATTTTTATGACTTTTATAAAAGTTTTCATGGTACCAACTTTTAAGTAGAAAGTACTAAAAAAAAAAGAAATTAATATGTATTTTTTTAAATATTTCTCTTTTCTTTTCCCTTATACAAATATTAGAATTAGAATTAAAATTTATTTTTTTCTATTA